>JAHZNP010000134.1:0-133361 GCA_020615345.1 Triops cancriformis
CTAAATAATTTAAGGAAACCAAAAGAAAACTAATTAATCATAATCTTATTATCTTATTTAAAGAAAATTTAATCTTCTTTGACAATGACACGTATAAGGAGAATTTGCGAAAGTCAATGGAAGGGCCAGGTTATTTGAGCGAAGGTAATCCGTTTCGTACAGCAGCATTACGATACAAAGGCCACGATGGAGCCAACCTGCTTAAGGCCCATTTACATTGAAATTTCGAAAACGCTGACAACGATTATTCCGAAACGAATGGTAAAGCCCTGCTAGATTTTTTACATAAAGTACCGACTTTTAACTCTAGGTGGCGCTGCTAAACGAGCGTGCGCTCTTTCGGTTTGCGCTCGCAAATTTTAGAAACGAGCAATCGCGCTCATCGCTCGCAAAATTTCGAGCGCGCTCGTTTTAGCTCTGGTCGCAGGCTTCGGAATCTCACCAATTAACGTTATTAATTATTATTACCATTAAAGATCTCGAGTTTACGGCACTGCTGGCTAGTCGTGCCTTTGCTAGTCCCGTAGCACATTTCCAAAACCTAATCCGTCTCAGCTGAAGCGTTGTCACTTGCTTCAAAGGTAGATAACGTTAGGTTACATGTAGTTAGGTTATGATAGGTTAAGTTATGTAAAGTTACAAATTAGGTTAGGCGAAATGTGGCAACACTGGCTCAACTTTCTCCATAGGATTTTTCTTATACCCGGCTAGGACGGATTGGGGTTTAGATATATGCAGCCCGGTAGCACAGAGTCCAGTCTAGGTTTGGATGCACGCTCGTGACTGCGCAGCTTGAGGCAATTTTTACTGGTTACATTAGGGCCTACTCCTTTGCACTGGGATTTATCATGTTTTACTGGTAGGTTATGCTCCTGAAGGCACAAAGTATTCCCTCCCCCCCCCAATCTTTAAAAACCATTTTATTCTAAATTTTCCATTATTCTGTTCTGAAGATTACAAAGGGTTACGAATCGCAAGCCCAGTTTGCAGCAGGGGCATTTTCGTTTCTCGCACATGGGGAATCCCGTTAAATAAAGAAACCACTAGTTTGTAAGGTAACTTTCGAAAGATTATCGTAAGATTATTTTCAGTTTGTCTTTAGTAAGATTTCCAATTCTGTATACTAATAAAAATCACGTGTAAAAGTGTAGTGAAGTGTTATTATCTAGCATTATATATTGTACTGAATTGGCCGCGTAGTTAGTGACGGCGAAGTGATTGACCTCTTGTCCTGCATTCACGAGAATTACCCTAATCTGGGCTTGCGAAAAAAAATCTGGGGGAGCTTCAAGATGAAGTCTCGCTTGCAAAGTAATACATACGGATAAAAGGGTAAAGGATAGTTGCAGAGTTGCCCTTTGAGCTTATAAGAAGATAGCAAGTATATCAAATAACGTAGAAAACCCTCTTTCCTGGGATTAGGTAGGTCCAAAGAGCCCCCTTTGATATAAAAACGATACCGAACTACAAGTTGAAATTTGGAGTAGGGCCTTGCATCTTCAGTTGACTCCCGCCTAATAACTCAAGCCTGCTGTGTTTTACACCATCATGACTTCCAAACAAATGCAACGCTCGACAGGTAAGAAAGCCTGCACCAGACAATTCCGGAAAAAGGTAGTAGCTATTTGAAAGCTTGTATCATTTTTCACTTCAGATTAACCCAGATCAATTTGACAGTGCAAAATTGTTCATTCAGGTCAAGTTTTATTTGCAAAAGTTTCACGACATATCGGACTTTTCCGTACATGATTTTTAAATCGACGTAGATCAAATCGTTTATGCATTTTCAAAGTCGAATTCTAGCACGACAAAAGTCCTTTGATGCCAGTTTTTAAACGTTGGTCCATTTGAAAAAAATAGAGGGATGGATATTAATCCTTGTAATATTGTTCTATGGCCAGATTCGATTTTTTTTGTAAGTTATGTGTTTTTTTTTTGTCAATCAATTGTTTGCATTGTACAAGGGACATCCGCACCGTTCAAGTCTGGCCTGTGTGTAAATCTTTTCCTGCAACGAGCTAAGCTCACTCCGATAAGAAATACATAAAAAAATTGCTAATGCAATTCCAGACAATCGTTTTTATAACGAAAAACCGTGGTACAAGTCAAACTTAATTCCCTTCATTTGAGCTTAAGCCAAATTCAGCAAGGTGACTTGGATTTTGCCCAACTCGGGCTTGCACCAGCCTAACAACCTGAAATCCACTTAGTAATGAAAATTCTAGGTGGTTTTCCAGCACGATGGAGTATGGCATGTATTTGCTTCATATCCTTAACATTCCTGTACATGACACGTGTGAATATTAATATCGCTGTGGTATCTATGGTCAATTACAGCGCCATTCCCCGGGTCAATGTGTCGATCAGTGAGGAATGTGGAAGAGCACCAAATCAAACGGATCACGTAATCCAAATGGATTTGCCAAACAATTATAAAGCATTTATTTACTAGGATGATGGCGAAGATGGTGAATTTGCATGGGATGAGCGGACTCAAGCCTTGGTCTTGGGATCCTTCTTCTGGGGTTATGTTTTAACCCAATTTGTGGGGGGAAGGATGTCAGAAAAAGTGGGTACGAAGATCATGGTTGGCACTAGTCAAACTATAGCTGCAGTTCTTACGATGGCGTTACCGCTTTTCGCCCAACTCGATGCTGTAGGCGTGATAACAGCCCGAGTACTTCTAGGCTTCACACAGGTACACGCCTACCTAGGTTATGTTTCAAGATAACTTAGAAAATCTCTAGGGTTAAGTAATTTTACATTCACCTTTCGCCTAGGGTGTTATATATCCTTCTATGCAAGCACTGATTAGTAATTGGACTCCGCCTCATGAGCGCAGTGGATTACTAAGTTTTATTTACTCTGGTAAGTTGTGTGCTTTTTAGGACTTCTTTTTAAAATGTTAATTTTTTTCTGAATTTTGGAAGGATCTTATGGATTTTAAAGATTTTAATGTATTTTAAAGGAAGTTTTTACGGATTTTTATGAAATTTTGGATTTTTTAAGGAATTTTTTTCGGATTTTTACAAGATTTTTTAAGAAATTTGGATTTTTTTCAGATTTTCTAAACTTTTTTAAAACCTCTTTAGGGACACAAATTGGAACTGTCATTGGGATGCTTTTAGCGGGTTACATTGCGAGCACTTTGGGCTGGAGATATGTATTTTACATTGAAGGAGTGGCACTATTGCTTTTCAGCATAGTTTGGTGGACTTTTTTGTACGACTCGCCAGAACAACACCCGCGAATTTCTGACAAGGAAGAACTGTACATTCTAGGGAGTTTAAGATATACGGGAGCTCAAAAAATAGTTATGCTTTAATAATAACAAGTACTAACATCTAAACGATGCAATTTGTACCAGGCGCTTCCCGTGCCCATCTACTCCATGATCACTTCAACGAGATTCTGGGCAATCCTAGTAACGAATTTTGGAAACAGTTGGGGCTTTTACGTTATTCTATCTGAACTGCCCATATACCTTAAAAACATTCTCCTGTTTGACGAGATGAATGTGAGTATCTCTAAATAATACTGGAGAGTGCGGTCAATTGTAACTACTAAATCTTAAGTTCTCACCTAACTGTCCTCCAAATTTACATTTACTAGATTCAGAGGTGTACCGAATATCCTACGAGCTATTCTATATAGATTTGATTTACTATTATAATTACTGTCATATTATAACTAAATAAGTATACTTATAAAAAATAAACATGTATCTAAAGAAAATAATATTTTTTTATTAGATGATAGCTGGTAGATGGAATATTAAAATGTCTCTCAAAAGACTTGGTCACAGTGAATACATTTACTTAAATTTTTGCCCACAGAATAGTTATTTTATATGTTAAACACTAGTTTCCGTTATACCGAGGTGTCACACTTTATCTTTTTATGCTGCATGAACAGTACAATAGAAATACTTTAGACTTGCTGTAAAGCTTCTACTGTATTACGCAGTAGATCGTGCACAAGTTATTTTTACAACAAGCTCGGGTAATTACAATCAATATAAACCATGTAAATTGTATAAATCACTGTCTTGTAAGAAATGTGGCGAAATTATATTTAAATTATTTTCTCAATTACCATTGCTGTTTTTACGCGAAACTCTTTCGACTTGTACTCTGGTTTCTTACAGTCACAAGCACCTTCAGTTTAAAAGTTATTATTTTTTTTTCAACTGTCCCGCGTTAGAGTTGACCCCACGCTGCTCTATCGTTCAGCTCAGCCTTATTTTTATCTCGCTCTAGAATTCGCTACACTCCGCTCTACCTTACCTGCTCATGTGGATCTTCAGTCTTATTTGCGGCTTCTTTTCTAACAGGCTACTTACCAAAAAAGTATTCTCAACCACGGTTTCTCGCAAGATTTTCAATACAATCTGTAAGTACAATACTTCATACTAGATACCTAAAAGGCAGAATTTTAACAAACTACGCATAGCTCAGTGTGGTCCCGCAATTTGCCTCATCGGCGTTTCCTACGCAGGCTGTAATGAGCAATTAGCTTTCGGCTTGCTGGCTTCGGCCGTTGGTTTGCAAGGCGCTGTCTATAGCGGCTTTTTTAGTAATCCTATGGATATCGCCCCAAACTACGCCGGTACCTTTCATGCTCACAGTAAGTCATTGATTTAAGTTTCGAAATGGTTCCAGGGACGATATTGGGCATATCAGGGACTTTGGCCAACATTCCGGGTTGGTTGGCTCCCTTAACTGTTGGTTTGTTAACGAACGGCAACGTAGGTTTTGCGTGATTACTACTGCTATTTCTGATTATGTTTGATTGATTAGCAAACGTTGGAGAGATGGCGAATTGCGTTCTTGACAACTGCGGCAGTCATGGTAATGGATGCTATATTTTTCGCCATCTTTGCTTCCGGAGAAGAACAGTACTGGAACAAGCCACAAGACGGCTCCGATGACAAAGAACAGCCAGCCCCTCGAGCTGTAAGCTTTTCGCACACTAGTGTGCAATCTAGGTAAATTTCATTTAATTGTGAAGCTATGTAGCTTTATTTGTAGGGCATTACAACAGCTTAAAGAATGAAAGTTATTCGTTTTAGTTACTGGAAAGATTGAAGTATATCGTTATAGTACACAGAATATTGTACATTAGTGAAATGTTTAACACAATGATTTTCGTCCCTTGATAAAAAAAATAACTTCAGATCTTTTTTTGTTTTCATTTACTGTCATGTCTATTGTCATATCTATTGTCGGTTTTGTTAACTGTTCACATATTTACGGGCCATCACTTCCATTAACGTAACAATAAAAAAAGAGAAAGGTAAAATTGCAAATGAAATAGTACATGGTATATGAAAAGTAACATGTTAGAAATTTTGTAGGAAAAATAATAAATAAATATTATAAAAAACGAATAACTTAAAAAATTAAAGACGTTTAAATTAATAAATACATAAAACAAAAGCAGAAATAAGGAAAGCTTGAAAATTTGATAAAGTAAAGAATACATTTCTTTTGTAACGATCGAGTCTTGGTTTATTGTAAAAAAGGGGAAAAAAATAGTTTACATCCTCACTGACAGTTCTCTACACAAAACTATTACAAAAATCCACCTTATTATTTTTGGGTGATCAACACTGGGCTAGAGTAAAAGTAATATCCATTTTTAAGAAACATGTAGCGAAAACCACAAGTAAGACACGCAAATAACCAACATGAATGTGACGTCAATGGATCTCATTCGAAAACTTATAAAAAACTGAGATTTTACAAACATAGAATCCAGTATGTCGCTCGTATTAAAACACAAACGCATGACAGCACGATTAGCGTTAATGGCAGAAGGAGTTTACAGTTAAGCAGGTTTGTGCCCACTGACGTCGGGATTTTGTGCGGCAGAGCTGCCCGGTTGTGTATCTAAAAATAGCCAAAAAGAACAATACTTTGTTAGTTACCTTTAACATGTGTATTCTCTTCCTACTTTTTCAACTGAAGTACAAGTTATACATTAATCTCTACAAATGACTCTATTTCGTTTCATTTTCATTTTCGATTGCGATAGGACACCATAACGAAACATAAATTGTACGAAATGTGTATTAAAATTCCACGAAGCTTCCTGGGGAAGAACCTCAGGTTTTTTCATAACTTAACAGTTTTGACGTAATATTAAAAGACAAAATACTTCACATGGTGTCGTCAAGATTTCTTTAATTTCTGTGTAAAAAAAATTAAACTTTCACTGGATAAACAATAGAGTTAATTAGATTTTTGGGAAATCTTAACGATATTACACTTGAGGAATCTACAAGGGCTGAACTCTTTAGATGCTTTCATAACGCCTTAAACTGTACAGGCAAAAACTGACATTCGAGCCTTTGACACGTAGTTTCACCTCCGGGATCAATTTGGAAGCTACTTTGGCGCCACCGTGGCGCAGTTAACATTTCATACACCTCGCTGCAGTATAATGCCACATAAGATCTTTAATTCGCACTGATACAGAAATGCTTCTCAACTCGCGTTCCAGATCTATTTTTATCACATCGTAGACCATTATTGATCACTTGGCAACGCTCCTCGCCTAGATCCGATCAAAATACACAGAGTTTATAAAAATAAATAAAGCAGGATTTAGGAAGGTCCAAGATCCGGTCATATGAAAGATCCGGTTATTTCGTAGAAAAATAACTAAGAAATATAAAGGAAAAAAAACAGAAACCAATATAAATGAAAAAATGAAAATTTCTCTAGACAAGTATAAATCGATCGATACATTCGATTAGGACAGCGGTCTGAAACATCTTTTCACAAATTACGATAAGTTTTTAAAAGCAGGATCTAAGACGGCCCTAGATCCTACAAAAGCAGAGTCTCGATTATTCGAGTAAAAATATTGTAGATGAAAAGTACCGACATATTAAATTAGGAACGGATCAGCTGATAAATATAAAGGTAGTCGATATCTTCGATTATGATAGGGATTTGATACCTTTGGGAGCTTGTTGGGGTTCTAGGCCTGGAAAACTGCACACGATCCAATCATTTAACCGTTCCTATTCTCATACGGGACACTTAATTGCCCTCAGATAAAATAATACAAATCTGCAACTTAAACGTAGCTTACTCGAGCTCCCTGAGTCTTCCACAGTTGTCAATATATTAATAGTTTTCTCCTCTCACATAAGTGCATTAGCGTACATCAAGATCAAAGAAGTTTGTAAGCTTTCTTTTTCTCTATTCTTTGAAAACTTATTATATATTTATTTGTTAAAAAATAAGAAAAGAAAAAAAGAAAATTAAATAAAAACATACCAGAACAAACTAAGCGCTCTAGAGCTTCGGGTAATCCGGCCGTGGAAGTTTGTCCAGCGGCTCCTACGGCCAATACATCCGGGATGGCATTTCTGCGGCCTGTTCTGCCCGTGTTCAAAAAATCTTTGACAAGGTTATCACTTGCAGCCTCCATTCCAGGAGATTCGGACGCCGTGGCTTCTGTCATCTTGTAATAAAGCACGCCCACCCACACTGTCCTGCCATGAGATTTCCTTAACGCGCCAATACCATGCCTTCGGTCTCCTCAGCCAACCAAGTCCACGTCTTGTTCCGTAGCAATGAAGTGAAAATACTGTTAACATCTTCATTTGCGAGGAAAACATAACAAGAGAGCCATAAAGACAATCATGCACGAAACACGCGATGTTTCCGGCATGCGAAGTTTTGAGCGTTGCGCGATTAGTATTGCACAACGCACACGGAAGGTTAGCAATTAATGGAAAGGAAATGGCGAACTTTCTGACTAATTAATGGGCTGTTCCATTAAAAAAAGTACAAGAAACGAAAGAATAGAAAAAATATAACTGAACTCGCTTGGGACCGATCAGCCAGTATGAGGTTACACGAACTGTGAGGTTATCCTAGCTGCCTCTTTGTCACAGCTAGCAATATTGATATAATAAAAACAACACTGCATATTTCTAAGAGTGTAGCAATACAAAATATTAAAATACTATTTTACGTTTCAACAGAAGTTAAATTACACCCATTTATCTATTTATTCAAGAAATAGCACGTAATTGAGAGCTGGTTAGATTTTTTTGGGGATATAGGACTTTTGCTTTTCCGTATCACGAACTAACATTCGATTGAAGTTCTTCTGCCAGTAATCCAGAACGTTTTCCCTGTCCTTTTTATTTTTAAAATCACTCCTTGATCAACACCATACTTTTGAGCAATTGACACTTGAGTTTCATTCTTGTCCAAAAGGGAAAAAAATCAACTCGCTGAGCGAAAGATAACGTTCTGCACTCCTTCCTTGACATTCTGCTGTCATCATTCTTCATGACAACGGATTAGTGAATCGGGGAATGCAAAACACGAACGAAAGGCTCTAAAAGCTGAAATGTGTTTTCTCTCATGAACTGCATTTGAAGAAAGAATCTGGAATCTTTCTTGGAATTTTTGTGGCGCATGGCCTTCTGGATTTACTTATCACTGTAAAAAAATTCATGTTGCAGTAGTCTGTGGGTTGTAATATAACTGGGTTTTGGATAAGTCTCTTAGTAATATTGATCTTTGCTTACTCAAAAGTCGACAAGGTTCTGTTTAGAAAAGTTATCGCATGTGTATGTCGGGTCATGAGTTTTCCCAGTTCAATAGGGGTATGATTTGACGGGAAAGTGGGCTGTTCTTAATTTAATTAATGTCGAGATTGTCTTTCTATCTAGTCCAAGTTTGCGGATGGTTTTTTTTAAGAAGAAGACACTTGAAGATCAGGCAGGGTGGAGGGCGAGGAATACCATATTTCTTGTCATTTTTGGTGAATGTAATGTTTGACGTTTTTCTATATGTTGCTTTCGTTTGTCTCTTTTTAACAAGTTATTTTCTTTATCGGTTTGTACGATAAAAGAATATGTAGTGTAGCTTTTGTGTTGGGTGCACTGGATCTGCTTTCCCCTGAAGAAATAAAACTGAATTTCAGAATCTTTTATGGAATGGGACTTGTGCATTGGCATGAAGTTAAGGGAATCGAAGTTAAGTTGACTCCATATTACAATCGTTTATTTAATACGATCGTCAGAAATTACACCCAAGATAACAAAACAATCGAGTTATCTAGCAACCATTGAAGTTCTAATGCATTTTCTCTCGCTTAGACACAGCATTTTGTAATCATTACTTTTTCATTTGAAGACCAGCCTAGTCCCCTGCTCTTGTCTGACGTATTCATTAAAAAATTATCCTCATAAGAAGGGCACTTAAACAGACTGGGTAATCATTAATTTATCTGTACCTTTGTAACGTTATTCAGACTATTTCTTTGAAATAGCCTCAACGTTATCGTTACACTTTTTGCTTCGATCGACTATACATAGCTGACTTATATGAAAACAATGAAGCCGACTTCTTATTATATTTGATATTATTGTCTATTGGGTAAATTTAAGAGACGAATTTATGGTGTGGAATACGCCTCTTTCGTTGCAAAGGCAAATAAATTTTTTCAACTTATTTTTTTTTAAACTCTCCACCTTTAAAACTTTAAGCAGAACTGTGCAGCAGTTGCAGACCTTCGTACTTTGTGAACCATAACGAAACTAGAAAAAGGGTGTCGTATTCACGTTTGTAGTAGGCGAAACCTTAATTAGAATGGGGCTCCATTGTAACGACGTAGGGCATTTCTTCCGACAAAAAACCACCGAGTTAATCTAAATGAGTTTACGACTTTCTCGTGTGCTTAACGAGTCCTTCACACGCTACGTACTTATGCATTGAAATATTGCTATACGCCATCTTAGAAGTTGAAATTTTTTTACTCAAGAATCCATACACCAATTACAGTAATTTATAATTAACTCACTACACCTGCAATCGTAACAATGTTTAGTTTTACAAATACTTCTTTTTAATTAGACGCAATATTTTTGAAATGGAAAGAATAATCAAATATCAATCATTGCTATTCCCCCCCCCCAAAAAAAAAAAAAAACACAACACTTAGCTGTCAATACACGCCACTGAGTGCACGTTCCCGTCACACGGGGATCGTAGCCCCAGGCAAATCAGCCTAGCCTGACATTCCAGGCACGATTAGCATATTGGCGACCGGCAATAACGCATAATAATGGTTTGGGCGCCAGGCACAGCCAGATGACGTTACCGGAGTGGAAAAACGGTAGGCCGTGACGAACGAGTTGGGTCTGTTCTTTGCGACCTCAATCAAGAACCTGGCTGTAGCCACGGCAACCGAAGTCAGCCAATGAAAAACAACCTAGAAGATGTCATCTACGCGAGAGTGCCAGTCAGTGCGAAAGAGCCTGGCTTGCAATAATACTAAAATAGCTCAGCGAAAGAGTTCCGACAAATGAACCCCGGCTTTGTGCTATGTTCCAATCGATGATGGAACGCTTCACTCATGCATGACATACCTCATCGATTTAGGAGAAAAAATTGACGTACCTCCAGTTGCTAGCATGACAGAGAACGGCTAGAGTACGCGAAACCTTAAAAGAAAAAGAAAATAGACAAAAACTCGCCTGGACGTCAATTTGTGAATACTTAAATTTCTTTACATTTTTTGAAGATATTGACATTAATTCAGAAATAGTACTTTCTCAGTTTCAAGTTCTGTTTTCTGTAAGTTTCAAGCTTAAACAACAAATGTAAATATTTTTTTAAAAAATATTAATACACCAGTACACATACATAATGAAATACGCAAAACAATAAATTACGAATGCTTTCCTTTTTCTTGAGTTATTCCCATTCTTTTCCTTTTTTGCCTGTTGGTTGAGGAGATTTCGCAGCCATTTCGTATTTTTCATGACTTTCTTGTCAATCAGGGATTTGTTAGGAATTCTTTTATGTAATTCAGAAACTGTATTTATTCAGCTTCAATTTTTTTTCCCAATACATAAGTTTCAAGCTTATATACAATGTAAATCTTGAATTATTTTCTTTGAATTTTATCTTTGAATTATTAACAAAACAGTGTAAACAGCTAACAAAATACGTTACAAATTGTATATACGTAGACATGTGCCGAGATACAGCCATGAATAGTACACTGTCGTACGCTTATGTACTAGCGCAACAAACTGTCTTATAGTAGTCGTAGAATTTAAGCAGATTTATTTGGCCTACGTTCAGGTGCTTTACACTTTTTCTTCATAAAGATTGGCAGTTAAAAAAGAACATGCTTGTGGAAATTAAATCTGTGGTGGACGTGTATTAGCCGGTAAACTGGGTGATTACTGCACATTGCTAGGCGTGGATTATCTTGACACACACGAAATACTAATTAGGCTGTTAATACTACAGTGATTAAGGTCATGGAAAGATAAGCTGCGGTTATCGACGATCAATAGTCCAACAACAAGGCATGCTGAAGTAGGCATCAAGTTAGTGTAAACGATAGCCAGGCAGCAGAAATGTCAAACTAAGGCCAGAAAGTTTAAGTAAACAAAGCCGTTAAATGACGGTGTACTTACTTATTTCAGGCGTTCTTTAAAGATTATACACTACTTCACTATAAAGAGATTAGAAGCTGAACTACACATAAATATCCGATACTTCTGAAATAGCAGCGGAGCAGGATAAGCACGAAAAACAAAGCCAAGTTACTCCCGTCGTACTGCACAGCAATTCCGCGCTTGTCCGTGCTGGTTGAACCTAGCTCTTGAGTAGTTAGGCAGGAGGCGGATCTATTTTGGCCGTGTTTGTACCAGGCGTCAATAGATGGCTGGTGGATGCAACGATTGATAACTTAATCTCTTGGCAGTTTTCGCTGTTTACTCACGTGAAACTCCGCAATTCCGTGAATACTAATGCTCAAAAGTTTCGCAAACCAAGAAATTGCGTGACTAACCACGAATATGTAAAAGAAATGGTTTAAGCAAGAGGCATACAGGATTCAGGTAGGTTAGCAATCGCGTAAAAATTACTGGACTATTCACACCATTTGGGTAACACGAGTGTGTTTTACATTCTTTGCAAATTATACACGGCAAATTGACTGAAGACTTTCACCATCGTATTTGACAGCTGCACCTTTGTAAAGTCTAAGCAAGGACCAAAGTTGCGAAGGACTTCATGGAATGGGCTTTTGGGAAACTCCATCGCGAACAGGGAAATCGGGAATCTCAGAAACCGTACGGGAGACCGGGGCACCTTGGACAGGGGGTAGGTTGGACAGTTGTCAATATCTGAGCCATCTTTTGAAATAAAAATCCAGTAAATTCACGTAATGTTCGTTTCAAGCAACATAGCGACTGTGAAGGAATAAGTGTGCTCGTCAACTTCTACTAAAAGTTATCGTTCTTTGTTTTGTTTTTCCGGTGAGTTTTCCAAACTGATGGGAACAGAGATTTTGTCCTCTAAGAGCGATGTTTGGTAAGCTATCTAAGTGGAACTTTTTGTGGAGGTAGGTGATTGTTTTGTCTTCAAAATAAGCTCAGCTTTGATGCATTTAAGTAAGCGGTTACACGTCACAATTTTTGTTCAGTGACCGTCGCCGGAGCAGGTCGGCCATGGCGGGCAAGCATGGGTGTTCCTATAGATTAGCATGGTTTTTATTGTTAGTGTGATTCTTACACACTCTTGAGGAGCGAGAAATAAGATGCGCCATGCCCCGGTTGCTTGCAATAGCGTTTCATTCCCTCCGTAAATTGCTTGTGACTGAATGGCATTTTGTAATAACCCAGTGCTTCGTTTTAGTTTTTTTTTACGTTTTACTTGTTTTCAGTCTATATGAATAGGGTTGTTAGTAGAACACAAAATGTTTGCAAACAGTGAAGAAATTCCATAATTGCCCCAGGTACCTCGCAGTCCTGCCCAACCTAACACATGGTGGGGGCACGTTGGTCAGTTTGGCCGGGTAGAAATTAAATTTTATAAACAATGGCTTGAACTAAGTTGCCAAAAGAATCATACGATAACTAGAATGGCAGTGCTACTTTAAAACACCAAAATTATTTTCACATCATTAATATAACGTCTTCTGGGCCCTCGAGACCAAAAATGGCCCGACGTGCCCTGATCTCCCCTACATATTTTACGAAAATCTACATAAGTATTCCGTAAATTTAAATAAGTAGTCCAAAACTGTCCAAATGTAATATATACATTTTATTCTGACCCTTCACGCAAATTTTATAGGTGTTAATAGGTCGGATTCCGAAGCAGGTTTCAGATTGTGCTCGCAAGATGCGCTAGTGGAGAAGCCGTGCACAATAATTCGACAACCGATGGCGGCTTCCCCACAAGCTCACGGGAACCATACTTTGGAATACTGTCTGTATCTGTCGTATGCCGACAATTTCACAGTTATTTTGGCCCCTTTGCTCCTTTATGACAAGTGGCGCCGCCATACACCGCTTTATGCAAACACATTTTCAGACTTCCGGAGTTCTCCACTAATTGCACTGGTTCATTTTTATTATATTTTTTCTTGGCAGCCAAAGTAGGTGGGCGTATTTGCCATTAGATATACTTTTACCGCCTCTAGTGGAAAAAATCGAAACAATTCCACTTTCTTTTGTTTGTCTCCGTATTTTTCGTATTATTGTTGCTTCATGAAATTGGCTATATCTCTCATATGGTAAACGTACAGAACCTATGATTGTTGTTATGAGATATTAAGGGCGTCCACAAATGGCGCCACCCGGGGAGAGGGTGAGTGGGTTCAGTAAAAGATGACGCGAGATGACGAGAGGGTGGGAGAGGGTTGGCAAGAAAAGTGACGCCATCCTATAACTAAACTTAACTGGTGATTCTGTACAAACCAATTTTACGTATTACGTAAAATATAAAAAAATAGGAAATCTTGTGTAATACATATACAAGATTTCCTATTTTTTCCGTTTTTTTTATTTGTGAGAGGGGTCAGCCAGGTGATGGCGCCATTTTAGAGGGTTGGGTGACGGCAAAGGTGACGGTAGGTGACCGTGGGTTTTTGGGTGGCGCCATTTGTGGACGATCCCCTAGGCTAAAGACCATTGATTGATAGGTAAAGGACCATACCCAGGATTTATTTTCGGAGGTTTTTTCCATTTTCCATTTTTTTTCAACTTTTGCGTATGCTCCTATGTTCACCATTATAAAAAAAAATCGGGGTGGGGTTACAACCCCCTACCGTACTGGCTACGGGGGTAGATAGATAAGCAGCTAAATGCCACAGATTGGCTCTTCACGTCCGTAAATATTGATACGTCTCTATTTCAGTTTCAGCATTTCAACAAGTACAGCTCCGGAAGTGGTGTACAATGCGAGGCGAAAAGAGTGCACGATAGCGCAAATATATAATTAAACCTCTTGAGGCTGATTTCGTTCCTTAACTAGTGAATGGGCTTGAAGCATTCACCAATCGCTAGCTACGTAACAGGTAGACAGCAAAGTTTGAAACAAATCGTTATTTTACTACTCAACATCAGGGTGAGCATTTGCACTTTGATGACATTTGCTCCTTAAATAGAGTATAAATACTCGCGATTTTAGATTTGGTAAGGAAGTATTGATGCTCTGCCTTCTTCTTTCCGCTGACGCTGAATCAGTGAACAGAAGTTTTGTTCCAATGAGACTTCGTTATTCTAGTAAAAATAGGCCAAGTTGTTTAATTCCACATTAAACCTTTTTAATCAGTAATGGTAACTTCTTTAAAAATAGTTGACAATCATAATCTTGCACCAACCCAAAATTTCATACTGATTCAGAATTTCATATTACAGTTATTTCAGATGAATTCTCGAATAAAATTCCCATAGAGTGGCGTAATTAAATTCAAAAGAGCTCTGTAACATAGTCGGTATACGTGCCAAGAAACCGTGGAAAGAATTCTCTGATGTTCACTAGAGATTATAGTAAGGCTGAAGCATATCCGCTTAGACTAATTAGCTTTGTTCGCTCGATTTTCATTCTCAGAACGGATGAAAGAAACTGTTCGTTAACACCGTACAATTTGTGTGCAATTAGAAGATACCGAATAGTATACCTTATATAGCCAGTAGAAGCTATGCGTTTGAAATTATGCCCTTCCATATTTCAGTCAATTCTGCACCAACCCATAATTTCATATTAATTTATACAAGAAAGTTTACGGACTGGTTTACCTTTCATGTAGGTAACGATTGCACATAGAAACGTACCTAAGCTCTTTTTCTCAATATGTCTAGTAGCAATATTTGTAAATTCGAAATCGTGTTATTTACAATAAATTTAACATAGCAAAACCTTAAAATTTCGCGGTCTGATTTTCTCGTGCACAGCGGTTGCTCAACGCCGTTTTACTGCTAAGTGGGGGTGAGTCAGTCTCAATATGCTTAATTACACTTTTGCGCTATACTCCAGAGCAGTTTTTTTTGCGCAGCAGTCGACAATTTCTGCGGACATTTGGCCCCTTTGCTCCCTTATGACATGTGGCATCGTCATACATCACTTTCTGCAAACACAATCTCAGACTTGGCGTTTTCCACTAATTGCATTGGTGCATTTTTGTATCTATTTTATTTCTTGGCACCCAGTGTAGGTGGGCGTATTTGCGAAGCTGTACTTTCTGTACTGCTGCACTAGCTGTACTTTCTCGGTCCCTAGTGGAAGATTACGAAAACAATTCCATTTTCGCCTGTTTATTCTCCTTACTCTTTAATGTTCCTCGCTTCTGTATCAATCGTATCTAGCCGAAATTCACTTCGAAACTGGATTCAAATAAAAGCGCCGAAACCTTCCCAACAAACTTCCAAGATCTAAAATAAAGTATTTTAAATTTTAAGCTCCCAAACTTTTCCCACAGAAATTGGCTAAAACTCTCATGGCAAACATATAGTACACTACTTTTGATTGCTATTACGGGACATTACGTTAATGATCATTGATTGACAACTAGGTAGAATGCCACAAATTGGCTCTTCTTGACGTTGTAAACTGTTTTTTGCCTTCAGTTGCAGCATTTTAACCAATACAGTATTTTAACCAATATAATTTGTAATATAACTTTGTAATAGTGTAATATAAACTAGTACGCATTTAAAGCGCGAGTTCACGCCGTCTGCACCTAAAAAAGGCCTGTTTGTTTCCACTGCGTCCGAAAACACCCCACCCCCGACTCATCCCACCTGTCCACCTTTTGGCATTCAAATGCCAGGGCTGGTAGTGGGGGGAGCGTAGGTAGCCCCATTTTCTGCGAATTGTCGGTTATTCGCGTCATGCGAGCGGAACCTCACCAAAGTGTAATTTGTATTTGGCCGCTGCCGGGGTTTTTCTTTTGCCCAATTGAGAATATCCTGGAACGGCAAACGCGTAAGCTCTCGCTTGCCTGGCAGGCATTCTTAGCGATGCATTATAATTCCCAGTCCCACGTTCCATGCCTTTTGGCGCAAGCCCGGTCCCTTTTTCTCTTTGGTCGACGGGGGCCTTGGCGCTTTCCAGCTTTTCCAAGCTTTACCTGTTTCCCCAGGACATTAAAAGTCCTGTTTGTACCTGTGGCTCCACAACAGGTATGGCTGACTGTCGGAATGCAGGTTAGAAGGTGGCTCGGTGCTCATGTGGGAAGCACGACTGAACGTATAAGCCAAAGTTGGGCGTCCGACTTAACCATTGACGCAGTTGCAGCCAGCCACCAAAAGTGACGAGATTTGCCACCAGTGAGAGACTGGGAGCGGAGCTGCGCTGTTGCAAATTTGTAACGACTCCGGTGGAAACCATTGAGTGTGGCATTAAGAAGGGTTTTCTTCTGGTTTTGTTTTTTACCCGCGGACGTGAGTGCAAACAAGAGACAATGTTGTTAGCGTAGTGCAAGGTGGAAAATTTGTTGAAAACCGTCTCGATTTGGGGCACGTTGAAAATTCGTGAAGAGTTCGGCCAGTTTGCGACACAATGGAACTTTTTATCGCATGGACATTAGTGAGTTGCTTGGTCGTCCAAGTGATGGGCCAAGAACCGAGCTGCTTTACGTCTGGCAGCATAGCTGGAGCCGTTTTAGGCACATTTTTTGCGACACTAGTCGCCTTGGCCATCGGGGGCTTTATTTATTTCAAGTGCTGCCACAAGACAAGTCGTAAGTGACACATTTTCAGCTGGATCTAACCTATTCTTACTTTTCTATATTTTGGGAAGTGCGCAGGGATAGACGCGACGCAGTTTTAAAAGGATCTAAACCTATTGTTAGGTGTATCTATTTTTTCGAATTTTCTCAAGTAACCACAGATGACTGTAAAACAACGTAACTGTAATGATAAAAAATAATAAGACATTTTATTGGTGCACTTTGACTAGTTCTGACGCTGTTGTTATTTTCAGATATATTTCGGGAACTGTTAGGTAATCAGAGCTAGAATTTAGTTACAATGGCATCTAAAAAACAAAGAAGGATATCTTGGTTCTATTAGATCATAAAAGCTGCATTTTAGCTGTTTCTAACCTATTTTTGCTGCCAAATATTTGGGAGGTAACTTTCAAGTAATCAGGTTGATTTAAACGTAATTGTTATGGTTACTTTTTGGTTTTTCGGGAATTTTTTTCTTTCGAAGTATAGAAGAGATAGAAATGACGCGTATTTAGTTCAGTCTAGCCTATTGTTTTGTTTTGGATATTTTTCGGTCATTTTTGCGAACAATCAGGGGGGAAACTAAACAATTTAGCTGTAAGGAATATAGAAGTAACAAAAAATATGTATGTGAAGTTTATCGCTTAGTCAGACGAGGTATTTGATAACACTAAAAATGACATAGTTTAGGACTTTTTGGCTAAACTTTTATTTTATATAATCCATACAGTGCATATTTAGATATATTTAGTAGATATTTTGGTGACTTTTCGGAGTAAAAAGATAACTGCATAACTGTATAAAAGAGAACTGCACTGTAGGGAGTGCAAGTAAAAAAAATATCTTGAGTATTTTCCGAGTAATCCATGGAGGAATTTGATCATATCCAGAGAAATGGGTGACAGGGTTCGACTGATAAATCCAGGGTCTTTCATTAATGCATGCCGTAAGATTGTACGTAAAGCAAGGTCGGGAACTTTGGGCCTTATCCCAAGGTCAGGACTATTTATTAAAAGTGGCTTAGCTCGTAAAAGGCGGACTCAAGGCAAGGCAGCCCGAGCTCCAAAAGCACACAGGTGTGCCCAACAGGTAAAATGCCAAGACAAGCGTGCGTTTGTATGCTGCTGCAAGAGAACGCCAACTTTCTTTGCATATTCATAACAAGCTGTTAGGCACTCGACGAACCTCGGAGATTTTAACTTCGGAGACATATGAGAAGTTACCTTGTCTTGTAAACACTTGCTTTCCTACTTCCGGGATACCAGGCTAAGGCTGGGTCATTCTGTCTCTACGTTTACCTAAATTCACTAGGTGTCCACAAGTTTTCGATTCCTTTAGTTTTTATTTTTTTCAGTATTTTTTTTCTTAGTTTTATTTCTTTTATTCTTATTTGCTCGACTGCCATTGAGTAATTCACTACGATTCAACGCAGTACGACAGACAATTCTCTTCTTGTGTTTCCATAGAAGTCCATTAACTTTCCTTTTTGTTTATTTTTATTTGGAAAGGAAAGAGAAACAAGCTAGACTCACGCCTACGAATAAAAAAATATACACATGTAAAAACGAAAGAAAACCAAAATACGTAATTGTAGGTATTATTCAGTCATGAAAATCTATTCATTGGAGTCAACAGTTGTAAAATAAAAATAATAAAATTTAAAATTAAGTATCTAGCTTTTCTATTTGTTCTCTGAAAATGGTGGGATTCTGTTGCAAATTGCTCTTATTGCGCATATGTGCGCTCATTTGCCACATTCTTCATCTATGGAATGGAATTGTAAGTGTAGCGTTTGTTTAGAATTGAGCAAAATAATTAGAGTCAGCTTGTTAAACTCCAGGCATTAATTCCACGATATACACGAGCGCTTATGGAAGTTGGGAATTGGTTCAGGTAATATCTGAAAAAACGCGTCCCTATTTTAAAGAACGTGTTCTTGACAGTAATGTTAGCATAAAAAGTCCAAAACTATTCAGTATTTCTTTAAGGCATATCGACAGTAAAGTTTTGAATTGTAAAACCTAGTGCATGTCGATAAGATTTTCTATGAAAATTTCATAATAAATTAATAACAAGTGATAACTCTATAGCTTTCTGCATTTGCTAACTCTAAAAACTTTGTCGCATTTAAATGTTTCGCTATAAGGATACTTTCAATTGACTCTAGTGAACCTGGTAGATCGGAAGCTCGAAACCACTTTATTGCAAAATAATTATAATTTGCCTCGCTTGATTACAAATTTATTAAGAACGTACAAACAAGATTTAATGGAATCTGCTAGCTATTATGATACAAAACTTTACGGTCGAAAGGCTTTGTCAAAATAGTTGGCAGTTTGGGGTGAACCGCCTGAACTATGTAACACGTAATTCCCCTATAGCACGGTTAGGTGTACCTCGTCTTTCCCCGCTTGTAAACAGGCGGCACTCCTTAGTTTCTCTTGCGTAACGGAGAGCCTTCACGCTTAGAAAGCCCCGCAACGAATTACATTCCGAATTCCAGTACTGCTTTCAAATTGTGAATGTGTTAATGTTTTTCGCCTTTTCCACCATCGTCATGACATTTCCACTGTCTTAACCTTTTCGCTGGGCCTGGGAACCAATCATGGCTGCCAGTCATACTTTCGTGTGCTGATTGATCACCTGAAGGTTGCCTAGTTACCTGAATTCGTGGCTCAGGCACCTGTTACCTTCTCCGGAGCGCAACAACGGTTTGTTGGGCCTCTTTGCCCCAGCCTCGAGTGAATTTAACGCTAAAGGCCGAAAAGTCGGCATCCCATTGCCCTTTTGCGTCTTCTCTCATTTCGCTGTACCTTTACAGTGTCTTACCTAGCTTGTCCCATTTTCCCAATGCCGAAATACCCCAAGAGCCCCTGCAGCTCTCTCCACCGCCAAAACCGGCTTGGTTGGCTCGATGAGTAGAGGAGGTGCCAAGAGATGTTTTTCAAGGGAAACTGAGCAAGTTCAGCTTGGCACCTGCAATCGTGTTCTTCTCCCTGCAAAATCGCGACTAACAAGAGACTTGCGAGAGTTTCGTTTTTCTCAACTCCCTCCAAAAGTGACTAGTCCATCTGGTTACCTTTGGTTAATGCGTGGTTTCGGCTTAGTTGCCTTATTTCCCGACCTTCGTCAGGCTGAGATGCTGAATGTATGCAAGACGCCCTCAAGGAACATTTTTTCGGGTTGTCTCGATGAACAGCTCGCTTTCTTTAGCATTGTAGTTGAGTTTGAAGGTTAGTGTTACGTCTCCTGTTGCAGAGGCGCTCCTTAGAGGGAGGCTATTGAAAAGAAGCTGTAATTGAATGATCTGCTGGTAGAACGTTGTGATTTACTGAAAGTACCTTAAAAATTCTCTAAAACAGTATAACATAAATACCCAGTAGACCTTTTGAAAATAAGAAACTTTAACAAAATAACAAAATTAAACATTATCATTCAAATAACTGCAAAATAACAAGCTTGGGAACCTTTCAATAAAATACTCGGAAATAGATAAATACTTGAATTACTAAGAAAATACAAATAAACACGTGAATTTACTCTAATGTAACGCTCGGACTTTGTGAATACTCAATGTAGTAGACCAAGATGCATGAATATTCTATTTTATTGCTGGGAATATATAAATACTCAATATGACACTCGAAAATAGCCAAAAAGGGCAATCAGAGCGTGAAAATAAATACTCCATAAAGTATACCGAAACGCATCAATACTACAAATTAACGCTCAGAATTCAACGTAGTATACGAACAAATGTGAATACTCTATTTTAACACTAGGTACAAAGAATTACTCAATAGGATACTCAAAAATGCCCAATCGCCCTTTCGAAGATATATGTTCTCAATACAGCACTCCGATAATAAAAGAATACTCGGTGTAATGCACACAATTGTAATACTCTATTGTAACGCTCTGAATATAGAAATACTTAATGTAGTGCACCAAAAATACATGAATACTCTAATTTAACGCCCGAAATACAGAATTTAATCAACAGGACACTCAGACATACTCAATAGAGCAATAAGGTACGGTGTATTGGTGTAAAAAATGCTCAGTAGACCTTTTGAAAATACAACATAGTCTCAATAAAATACTAATAAATAAACAATAATCCGTAGAGGGCACAAAAGTATATAGGTACGCTAACATAACATTCGGATTGTAGGAACACTCGATAAAGTCCAAAACATGGCAAGAATACTGTAATTTAATGTCTGAAAAAAAACTCAAAAAGACTTAAAAAACACTAGAGTAACGATATATGGTGTATGGACTTGAAACAGGACCACGCAAGTCAAAAGTGTCTTTTGTCTTGCGTGGTCCTGGTTTTGTCTTTTGTCTTTATTACTAATTTGTAACAAAATGATTTTTGCAGTAATTTTTGCGTTAGTGATGATTAGTTTAGCTTATCTGAATTAGTTTGCTGTATTTCGCCGTTCACCGTCAGTATTAAACACATTTTAACTCCTTTTGACTCTTGTCAAATATGTAATCATAATTACGCAACACAATAGGTAATTACTCAATATAACGGTAGTTTTGTGTTATTTCATGTTGTAATTATTCAAGTTCGATTTCTGGGTAAAAAGAAAACCGCAGCTGAGAATAGGAACGTAACTAACAATGGCACACCAGCTTCTAATAAAGCATTTCTCGTGTCCATAACTTGTGAATTAGCTTTGGGCAATCATGCGCAATCGTGGTTGACCGCGTCGGCGTTACAGTTTTGGTCATTTTTGTTGCATTTTTTGTTACTGGCTAGCTGTTTCACACCCTTTCGAACGAACTCCCGGAAAGTAATACTCGAGTATTAGCAATCTTATGACAAGTTACGTTATCTAGGTTACAGGTACCCCGGGGCTAAATCCTTCCGGTCCGGGTGGTGTTAATAGCTGTTGGCGAGTTTGAAAAGCGAATTAATTGCCTATAGTTCATAGCAATCAATGTTTTGGACCTACAATCACCGTTTTGTTAAAAAAAAGTTAAAGAGTTTTTTTTATAACTAAGGCGTTTCTCGTGTCCAAAGTGGGTCTTGGATATCAGCCCAGGCTATTATGCATGATTTGCGAGAAAATGAGCTAAAAGTGGCATGAGAATATGTCATCAGATTTTTTTGGGTCATTTCTCTAGCAGGAAAGAGTACGCCGCCCGCGGCAAACGTCGAAGTTGGAACTCGCGGATTCGACAATCCTTGTTTTGAAGAAAGAGCATCCGGACGAGGTGAGTAAATTCCATACAATTTTATGCAGGCTTTTCCGGTTACAAGATATTGCGAGCAGTTTTCAACACGAGGAGTTTTCGGATAGACGTAAGAATAGCGAGAAAAAAGAAAAGGAGACAGCACGTTAACGTAACAGAAACTGAGAGAAAGTTTTGCGAAACTTTATACTGAAAAAGGAGACAGTTGATAGAAATTGTAAACACCGGACATGATCTCACTGATTTAAAACTTGCATAAAAAGCCAAGTCGCTTTCTTGCGTTAAATAATCATAACCAGAGAAAACAATATTGTGAGTAGTTGTAAGACTGCCAAGTTGATTCACCGAGCAGCTATGAATAGTCATGAAAAATTAGTCAGATAGTGCAAGATCCAAAGTAGGCTTCGTGATTTCGTTGCTAGAGGCGCCACTGGAGTAAAGCGGCATCATAGATCTATTGTTGACATCTGAAGTAACGATATTTCTTTTCGAAGACGTAGATATTTTTACTAGCCTTTCTCGGCTAAAGTTTAAGTTTAACGAGGGGATGAAAGCTAACTCTACATTAGAATACATTATAAAAACGGTAAAACTGTCACAGCAAACCCACGCTGGCGCCTTTGGCGGCAAACCCTACAGCCTACTGTGGAATGCGCCCTATACAAGCCACGTAGTTGAAATGCTGAGATTAATAATGAGGGCGTGCGTTTTATTAGGACAGATTAGCCAGAAATCGGACGCGATTAGAGAAATCATGAAGCTAACCACGGAATCCCATTGGCTTTATCGCCAGCATCCGACGCAGGCAGCGACAAAGCAAGACAAAAAGTGAAATAAAAAGACACAAAGCTGGGCACTGGGCCAAGAACTATTTTTCCAACGCCATACGTGAAAAGAATGGCACACACGCCGGCGTAGCCTGCAGTCCTAAAATGATACATCGCTGGCGCTTTAACCAAGCCATAATGTTGGCTAGTTAGAAAACCTGTGGCAAACCTGACGAATCCTCAAGACGAACTCAGGGAGGTAGATTATTTGCCAGAAAGGTCTTTGCACACACGCACAAAATTTCGATAGGAGCCAAAAGGCTTATCCGCACTGCACATATGGCAGTTTCCCTTTCTGTTTGGCTTACCTCGACCTCTTTGCAAAATGCGCAGTTTCCGCTCCGTTACGACTCCGGGAAATGTCATCAAGCGTGGTACTGCAAAAGCACAGTCTTCTGCCATTCCATACGTCATCGCGTAGTTGAAAAGAATTCTGAAAAATAACAAATAAATAAAGTAAACACGTAATAGATAAATATTTATAATAAATACTTAATGAATCATAGATAAATAATGAATAATGAATAGTAAATAGAAAAATCTTGCACGCTAAAATGAAAGTGCTGCAAACGCGGAGAAGAACTTAATATAATGACCAGGCAACACGCGAAAACTTACGTCGGTTCTCGAATAATAATAAATAAAAAATTGTAAGAATATGTAAAATAGATCAAGAGTAAATAAAATAAATCATGAATGTATAAAACAAATCAATAATGAAAAGAAATCAAGAGGCAATAAAATAAAGAATAAAAATGAATAAGTAAAGTATTACAATAAAAGCACAGAAGATTTTCCATTGAGTACCCGAAGACACTTGTTTCGGGGATGTTACAAAGGATTTAGAAAGCTAGTTGCAAAGATCTCGGTTACTTTCTTACTTTCAAAACAAACTTTTTTACGATGTCTTACTTTCAAAGGAAAGATGGTCATTGTGACGAGAGTAAACAGTACTCAAAAAGGGCTTTTGTTTTGCTCGCGAGTTTCCTAGAATCCTTGTACTTGGCTAGTAACGGAACATAGCTAAAAAAAAGAAACGGCTTGATTGAATGTTTACGTCAGTCGTGCTTCAAAAAAAGAAAATAAAATAAAAAAGGAAACGGGATGCATGTCAAAGCCCACCCATGAAGTCCGGGACCAGCAAGGTGTAGTAGGAGCTCGCTAATCCGGCATTCCAGTTAGTCCGTCTAGGTGGGTGGGTAGTTGGGGGTGGTGGAGGGTGTGAGGTACATTGTCTTTGTTTACGTGCTGGGAAAGAGAGCTTTGATGGTTACCAGATTGCCCGTAGGCTATCCATGATTAGTATTTTTCTCAGTTTGTGAATACAAAGTGGTCTTAAATTGCGTACATGGAAGTTAAACAGGGGAATGTGGCGAGCTGACGTGAACCTGGCATTTTTCCATGTTGGTCCTTTTAGAACCCTACAGATTTGAATCATCCTCCGTTTCTAATATCCGTGACACGTTTCCGAACGGAGTCGCGAGACAGTAAGAATGCATACGTTAATCAGATCTGCTGATCATGAATGTAGAATGTAGATTATAACCGTGAGGACAACGAAGATTTTCGTCGTAGTCCCTGAATTGCAACGCCTTCTAAAGCGGTATTCTGTTAATCAGGTTATTTTTACTATTTTTATACAGATTTTTTATTTTACTTTTTACTCTTTCTGTATCTACTCTTTTTGCATTTTCTTTCTTTTAGCATTCTAAATTTTGGATCATTCTTTACTTTTTTGTTTGGATTGTTTCCTTTCAGTTTTTTATTCATGTTGGTAATTTTTATATTTTTCTTTGGCGTTTTTCTTTCTTTTCGTATACTTATTTTCGGATGTTTTACTTTTTTCTTTTGAATTTTCTTTATTTAGTACTTTTAATTTTGCATCAGTTTTGGTCCTTTCGTTTTTTTCTTTCTTTTATTATTCCTTATTTTTATCATTCTTAATCCTTTTTTGTTTAATTTTTTATTCTTTATTGTTGTTCTTTTATCTACTCTTTGACGCCTTTAAAGTTTTAGTTCCATAATTTTTATTTTATTTTTTAGTTATTTTATTTATATTTTTATTGATTCTGTATATTTTTTTCATGTTTTGTGGCCTGGTTCAGTCTTCGTTGTTTCTCAAAGTACACAGTATCACGCCATGGAGAGATAACGCAATTGGCTCTAGGCACATTTCGTTAAGTTACTACCATTATCATTATTATTATGTAGGTCCCGCAGGTAAAAATAATCGTATGAGTGATGCTGCCATGAGTTCATCCAATCCAAAGGTTTCGAGACCGTGCCTCAGCTCCAAGGCCGTTGTTTTATGCTCGGGACATTAAAGGCGAAAGGAATCGGTGCCAAGGAATGTGTCGAGCTAACGTGCTCCAAGTCAGCATGCAGTGTTACTCTGTTTCAGAGACGCTAGTACGACTCACTGATCCTGAAGACAGCGTTATTCTGCCTCAGCACTTACTTGTACGCCTTACATGTGCGTTCAAGTTACACACGCCTTTCGCGTGCATAACTTGAACGCACATGGCGTTAAAACGCAGCAAATGCACGTACTTGAAATGTACTGTACCTTACTTAGATAAGAAACTACAACATCAAAGTTCCCTGTGCCAACGGCACGCCACTGGGTAAGAATGAAATTTTCCATTGCGCAAGCCGTGGCTGTAGGTCACGGAAACGTTCGAAAGACGGAGTTGCCTCATGCAGCTGCCGTGGCACTAGCAAGAAGGTACTAACAGTATAGCACAGCCTAGGGATAAGAGGGCGTGGATGCGGATCGCGGAGCATTTCGAAAAAAGAGTGTCAATACCGATGCCGCAATTGCAGTGGTGTTAGCAATAAGACTACAATAATACAGCACTAGGCAACATTGAAAGGTTCCTACGTAAGAGATACGGTTGCGGATCGTGAAACGTTTCGAAAAAATGAGTAGGTCGTGCAACCGCCGTGGGATTAGCAATAGGAACTTTGGCTGGATTCCGGGTTTTACGCCTAATACGATACATTTCAACTAGATTTTGTAATGTACATGCTCGCGTGATGCCTGCGAACTTCATTTCGACACCTCGATGGCTTTTTGTACCATGTAGCGCTAAAACTCTGAAACTTGTGACGGCGGTCGCGTTTTCCAAACAGGTTCGACGGATCAAACAGGTTTCTGCACACACACACACAAAAAAACTCTCTTTCACAGGTGTTCTAACTGCATGGTGTCGACCAAAAAGTGAAGAATAAAGTATACATCAGAAAGGATAAAATGAAGGATAAGTACAAAAGAAAAAGTAAAATGCAGAAAAAATGGACGACAAAATGAAGAAAAAAGACTGAAAAATAAAGAAGAAATTACATAACATTAAAGCTACAACAACGCAAAAACTAGTACACAGCACGGTTAGCCTCAATAGCAGGTGGAGGAGTGCGAAAAACAGAAAGATGGTCGTAATGTTAAATAGGGTAAGATGTGGTCACGGAAAAGCCGGCACATGGCTACACAGATTCAGTCTGATAGAAAACCCCAAATACAGAAACTGTGAGGCCATGGAAGAAAACGTACAACATCTAGTCGTGGAATGCCAATGCTACTCGAGTCAGAGGAAGACCTTATTCGACAAACTGAGACAGAAAATTATACTAATAATTTGAGACGAAATATTAGGGTTTGGAGCTAGAACTAGAGAGGAAAAATTTTTATACAAAACACGCTATGCAAATTTTCAAAAGATTGGGGATAGCCGATTTTACCTAATCACGGGATAGAAGGAATTGCAATGATAGTACGTCAAAACAAGGATAAAAGAAAAACCGAAGACGTTAATACGTCGATGATTCGACGCCGTACGTCTTAAAACCAAAATAAGAAGAAAATAAAGAAAAAAATAAATTAAAAGAGAATCAAAAATAAACAAAAAATGAGGAGGTATATTCCCTTGGTATTATAACTAGTAATATAACAATGAAAAAGTAAACACTAAAATTCACGTTGTGAATGAAGTAATAAATATGCACAAAGAAAATGCTTCGTTAGAAACTTACAAACTTTGTTGAATCACTGAAATTCATCTAATGCATTTTCCCAATATGTCTTGGATACCTCATCTGTTTAATATTAAGCATAACATTACTGTCCGGGAACATTTGAAGAATATGTATCAATGCTCAAGAAATTGGCGTAAAATTTTCTCGGGGCACTCTTTCATGAAAAGGATTTTTACGCATATTCGAACTTCTCACTATTTTGTTATTCTTCATTTTTATTGAGGTGAGACGATAAAGTAGAATGACAGCGATTCTGAAAGGAAAGGAAGGCTTCAAGGTAATCAGCATTGAAAACCCCATAATGTGGTGAAGTCATCTACGACAATCAACCACCTACATGTATGTATTCTGGGTTTACGAAGCTTTTCATGGCTTTCGCCCGTTAAGCTTCATTGGCTACAACTTGCGATGTCGTGGCGTTCGCAAAGGATGCTGGCTGTTATCGAGCTAGTCAGGTGTAAAGCTTGAAAAAGCAGCCGATTGGCGTTGGGGAAATTTTTCCAAGTCGACCTTGACTACTGGAAAGTACGTAGGTGGTTCCATCCACGTTATCGGGCAGAGTTAAAGTTCCGTTGGCTAGTACGTCAGAGTTGCACTCGGAATGCTTACAAACCTAATCCTGGAATGCCGAGACGGTATTCGCACATTAACGCAGTCGCGATGCGCAACGTTCGTCTGCGTCGCTTTGCGTGAGCTCAGGCACGTCGTTGTTTCGACTCGGGAGTCTTTTTCCCTCCCAGTTGCACTCCTCTATGTAAAAAATTATGCCCAAGCTTTAGATGTATCCTTTCCCGCCTCCTGAACACATATATGCCCCTCTTTTGCGCGTTTTTCGTGCTCATGCGTTGATGGCCTCTTGGCCTTCGAAAATATTTTATGAATGACGGCGCCCGATTTCGTCCGACATTCTTTCTAGTTTCGTAAACAAGACGTTTGCCGTAGGCGTACGTGATTTATTAACATATTTTCGTCTTCTTAAGCCGCCAATGTTTGAAATATTTCTTTTTCTAAATTCTACATTCTTTTCCTACGTAGGTGGAAATGACAGGCGGACCTCCAGTGACGGACCACAAGCGAAACGGGTAAGAAATGCTAATGATACGTTACATGATGACCATAGACTGCTCTCGTTCATGTGTAAAGGACACTTCCGCCGGATTCGGAAGTCAGACGGATGGCTATCTTCATGGATGAGGCCCAGCCAGCCCATAAAGTGTACCCCTAACTCAAACAAATGAAACAACACGAGCATCTTGATTATTAGGATTTTATTAAGTTTTGTTAGTCCTTTTTATATACCAATGCTTGTTTTTGAATATTTTTAATACTGGTATCAGAACAGGAATAAATAAAAAAATCATAATTATAAGAAACAAAGATCTAAAAAAATGAATGAGTAGGGAAGAAAAATTAAGTAATTAAGGAAAAAAGAAAATTAAGTAGCCTAGTAATTAAGTACCACTCTTCGTGGTATCACCCACGTAAGACAACCTAGAAGCATCATCGCGACGATTATTTAAATAAGCACGACGCATTTCCCGACTAGAGCCTATCTGAATTCGAAAATGCGACTCGGCTTTGTGCCCTTGCCAAGACCGATCAAGATAAGACCTGACCCACCTACTGTTTAACTGTAGAAGGCTCAAGAAGGAGAGGGCAGTGCTGCTCAGGAAGCTGCACCTTAAGCTACATTTCAAGGCTTGACATATTTTATCCAATCCAGCACTATTCCATGAAGTAACCCTACTATTAAAATCAGCAGCCACATTAAAATAACTTAAGTCAAAATTAAACATTGCAACTCTAACCAACTCTACCAGTTACCTCTCCAAGAAATTATCTCTCCATCCTACCTTGCAATTAACCTCCCCTTTTTCACCCCTCCCCTCCCCTATTTTTATCCCCCTCCCCCTAAGTTGGGAATGAAATAAAAAAAAGTTGCCTAGGATGATATTCAAATGGGAAACGTATGAAAATATGCATAAAAAATTACTATATTGGCCATGTATGGTACTTGGCACGCAAATATGTTCCGGATTTTTCTAACCAATTTTTTTACCCAAAAAAGGTGACAATTCCTTGCCACTTATCGTACAAAACTGTCCCCAAATTTTTTTCAACGCAAATGATTACACAGTGAAGGCCACACATTGTTCATAAAAAAAGAAACAAACTTTATATATTTATAGTTTGTTATTTTATCTGTGTATTTTTTCTATTTGTCCTTTGTTTCATTGAAGAAAAGAAATAAATCATGCATAAAGGAAATAAAACAGCCTAGGATGGTCTTCAAAGGCTGTAAAAGTATAGACGTATAAAAAAGTCTGGTACATTGGAACGTTTTTGTTTTGTAGTCTACTTTCGTACTTTGCACACAAATGTATCCCAAATTTTACCTACCAACAATTTTTACGGCAGCCGAAAGTTCCTCACTGCTCAGTGTGTAAAACTGTTCCCTACATTTTTGCCCAACGTAAATGAAAGCACAATAAAGTCCACAAATCATTAGTAACTAACTAACTAAATTATGTGTTTTTCTTTATGTATTTTTGTTCCTTTATCTGTTTTAATCTACGTATGTACTTTTATTCATTTATTCATTATTTATTCACGTATTGTATATAAACTTATGTAATATATTTATTCCAGCTGTTTGACTTATTTTATGTGTTCATAGATGGTATGTTTTGATTTCCTTATGGGTATCTAGTCTATTTTTATTTATTTTATTTTTTTAAATTTTAAAACCGAGTGAGCAATGCTCGTTTCGGTCAGTCTATTCTTACTGACATTGTATTCTTTTTGTATTTTTTCATGCATTGATATCGCTCCACAGGCAGCTAATCCACTTCTTTTTTTCTTTTCTGGATAACAGGAGAAAGGATGGACACAGTTTCGATTGCTTCCGTTGTCGAAGAGCACGGAAAGAAAAGCGGCGGACGACTCCTTTGTGATGGTATGTTTTGGGTTCGCTTTTACGTCGGCATTCTTCCGAAATTGGTGATCGCACAGCACGCAAGCTTTCGCAAAAGAATAGCGCTAACTAGATTGAGCTCTCTGGGTGAATGTTTCCAAAGCAGTCGACCGGAATGCTGGTTGTTTTCGCAAAGAGAAAGGGAAACAAAAGCGACCAGCCACTCAGAGAAGCTCAAGTGCTTCTCGACGGGTATTTCAATAGAATAGAAGAGCGTAAGGTCATGTGTAATCGTCCTTGTCATTTACCTTGGCCCGTGCGCCTCATTGAGGGCGCTTTCACTTCTTCCAAAGCTCCTAGTCACGAACTACTTTTTTAAAAGGCTTGTTGGCTGACAAGAAGCATATTTGCTTCTTGTCAGCCAACAAGCTGTACTTTTTTTCTAGAAAAAAATGTCTTGCTAATTATCCCCGAAATGCTTACAGATTTTTTCTTTTCTTTTTCTGGAACCAGGCCACTAGAATGTTTAATATTATTTTTCGCTATAATACGAGAAAAATGGCCCCAGAAAAATCATACGCGTACGGTAAACAGGAGAAAGCTAAGATTTTTGTAAAAAAAAATATTGACTTATTTATTTGTTTTGTGGTACAAGCTCTTGAAATAATTCAAGCTTTTGGCGACAATTTTCGAACAATTAGATATACTTTGATTCTACGGCTAGTTGAAGCTTTTGGCGAAAACGCCAAAACAAGCGAAAATTATGCTTTTTATTTTATTTGTTTTTCATTGCTTGTTTAGTTATTTTGTGATACTCGCAATTGTTTTCTGATATCAATTTTGTGTACAATATTTCCTAGTCTTTTTTATCAGTTTACTTTTTACTCGTGGGTGATTTAAGTCTGCTGATTTTTTATTATTAATATTATTTTTTAGTTTTCGCTTTTTGACATTACGTTTTATTATGTAGGCACTGGAACGGATCGAAGTACCTTTACGAGGACATGACTTTACTGGCCTGGGTTTTAATATTGCGGGCAATATGCGCGACGGAATTTACGTCAAAGATGTGCTAAACCGCGGTCCCGCCTCCGAATCCGGGCAAATAACGCCGGGTAAATTTCGCGATACGGGCATGATTAAGTCAACGATCTAATCATTTGGCTCTATTTCAGGTGACCGTATTGAAAGTATGACGGTTTCGTTCCGGCATATGGTCTTTGAGGACGCGTTGACGATCTTGAGCTATGCGTCGCCGTATGACGTCACGCTGATGCTCGAGAAGAGCGGAATGCAGGGCAAATTGGCATCGCCCCGCCGCGCCACCAGTGCGGCTTCATTATTGTCACCAAATGTGGCTGTGGGCGGTAACTTGAGCGGTGATATCGGCAGTCCGGGTCGGCTGGTACATCCGTTGTTTCGGTCGCAGTCTATCGATGATTTATCGCAAGTAAGTTGGGTCAGGGAAGCGTTCATTCATAGCGACCACTTTTTACCACACGTGGCGCAGTAACATTTGCATGTGTGGGAAAAGAAAATTCACGCATTCTTGAAGGAAAAGTTGGGGCTTCAAGGTCGAGCTGAACGCCAAAAGGCTACGTTGGCTTGTCAAGTCAGGCAAAACCAGTTTTCCTGTCATGCTTAGATACTTATTGCTCCCCCAAAAGTGGATGTTCGTTTTGACGTGGGCAGACACTGCTAACCCTGCAAATTTGCTGCTTACCAAGTATGACGTCATAACGGCAATAAAACTTTCAACCGAGCACTTTAATGCCACATCCTTGAGGGATATGTCGCAATAGTTAAGAATTAACCTAACGCTTCAGTTTCGCCCACCTCTCCAAACGTTAATGCAAGCCTTTAGCCGTTTCGTTTCATGTTTTAAAAACAAACACGCCAAAAAAAACTTAGTAACAGAATCCTGCATCAACTTTATAATTTCGCCATTTACGTACGTTTCGAAGCGTGTTTGTAATGAAATTTTTAAAGATTTTGGGATGGGATTTGGAAGTTTCGTCGACTATTTTGGCGAGAATTCCGAAATGTTCAAGATGGAATATGAACTGCTGGAGAGAATCTGATGTTTAAGCTTGAATTCGGCGCTCTTGGCGCGAATTCCGAAACGTTCAGCTAGAAACTGAATTACTAATGACATGCAAGCTTTTTTTGAGACATTTTTGAAACGTTCAGTTGGAATTTAAATGTTTTGTTGGAATTCAAGCGTTCAGCGGAAATTTCAAAACGTTTAGCTAGAAATTGAATAACTGGCGGGGATTCAAACTTTTGCCGACAATTTTGAAGCATTTAGAAAAATGTGGATTTATGGGTGGAATTCAAGGTTTTGGCGAGAGTTTCGAAACATTTAGGTAGCATTTTAATTTCTGGCTGGAATTCTAACTTTGGGGGGGGGGAATTGTATCTTTTAGCGAGAATCGCACTCGTTATTTTGCACACAGATCACATTTTGAGTCCCCGTTTTTAATTGCAAAAGGCGGTCGTTCGCTAATACCGTATTTCTTCCTCTTTAGATCGGGAAAGCGGACTTGGGAGCCAAAGTTTCGGTCAAGTTACCCTCCGTTGATGCTAAGTTCGGCCACAACAAGCTACAAAACCGAGAAGCTAATATTGAAATTGAAACACCGACACTGGATTTTCCAACTGGCTTGGAAGCCAAAATCGGGGGCGGAGTTAATATGCCCAGCAAGCCCAAAACGACCAAGTTCGGTGTCAAAGTGCTGCCTGACCTGAAACTGAAAGCCAGTACCCACATGGAAGGTATTGACGTACCAGATACTTGCACCGTCTCTATTGATACTCCGTCGATCGGGGTATCGGGACCTAGTATCGGCGGCAAAGGGCATAAGGTCAAGTCCGGCATCGACGTAAACTTACCCAGCGCTGACGTCAACGTGAGTGTTCCGGATATCAGTATGTTAGGACTTAAAGTACGCGGCGACCCTGGATTGGATGTCGAAAACGGCAAGAGCAAGAAGTCCAGTTTCTCCCTGAAAATGCCGCGTTTAAGTTTCGGCAAAGCGGACGCTGATGTGTCGGCCAAAGCGCCGAAAGTTAAAATCGACAAGCCCAAATCGGACGTAGCTATAGATATCGCAGATTTGCCCCGCGGCAAATTCGATGCAGACGTGGATACTGACCTTTCAAGCAAGATTAATATGAAGATGCCGCAGATTAACGTTGACGTACCCAAGGGCTCCAAAAAGCTAAAGGGTAAAGCACCGACCGCCAACATTTCTGCGGATGTAGCGCTTCCGTCTGCGAAAGTCGACGTAAACCTACCGGAGGCAGAATTCACCGGCGATGTCAAAGTCGACAAGCCCAAGTTTGGTTTAAAAATGCCAAGCTTGAACATTGGAATGCCCAGTTTGAATGTATCCAGTAACGCCGACAGTATTGACGGCAAAGCTCCGAAGCTCAAAGTAAACAGTGCAGATTTTTCGCTTACAAAGCCAGAGTTAGAAATAAATCTACCGGATGTCGATATCGAAGCTAAAGGAGGCAAGGGTTCAGCAGGATTGAAGATGCCTAAGTTGAGTGTTGATGTACCCAGTGCAGAAATGTCCGTCGACCCGCTAAATCTGCGAGAAATGTCTGTAGATATACCTGATATGCCCGACGTGAATCTGTCAACCAAAGGTGCAAACGTAGCAGGCGAATTAAGTGTGGACATGCCTGGTATCGACAAAGCCGACAAGAAGGGGAAGAAATCCAAATTCTCCCTGAAAATGCCGAATATCAACTTCGGGAAAGCTGGTGCAGAAATGTCGGCGGACCTCAAAAACGCTAATGTGAACTTACCCCAGCCAGAAGTCTTGCTGTCTGGCCTTCATGATCCGAACCTTGACCTTTCTATACAACCGCACTCTGTAGAAGGCGGAATTGCTGCAGACATCAATCTTCCGCACGCAGGAAAGGACGCGAAGTCGAAATTTTCCATGAAAATGCCTTCCTTAGGAAAACACGACGCAGCAATTTCTCTTGGCGCAATTGGAGGCGACATGGAAATGGACCGGCCCCGAATTTCTGCAGAATTACCGGACATCGAAGCTCCTAATATGAACGTCAAACTCAAAATTCCGAAGCCCGAAATTTCCGCCAATACGGGCAGTATCGACGGTAATATTTCCATGCCCGAAGTGACTCTTCCAGGTACCGATGTACCAGCAGTTGGTATTGACATGCCAAATGCGGACATTGACGTCGATCTGAATGGTAAAAAGTCAAAATTTGGCCTGAAGATGCCAAATATTCAATTGGGACGACCTAACATGGACTTGAAAGTGAAAGGAGACCTTCCTAATCCGGAATTTGGTACTGGCGTTGATGTGGACGTGAACGTACCGGGTGGCAGTATCAACGCTGGCCTGGAAGGTACCAAAGGCGGGAAGATAAAGCTTCCGTTCAAAATGCCGAATTTAGAACACGGACAGCACCAAGATGTGACCTTTGATCCCAGCAAAGTCGACATTACTTTACCCAATGTTAATCTCCCAGAAATACCGGACGGGGGAGTGTCGATCCAAGGTCCGAAAGTTGACTTAAACTTGGGCGGTGGTTCTTTAGAAATGCCAAATATAAAGCCTGGCATCGAATTACCAGTACTTGAAGGCAGCGTGGAAGGTAGTTTGCCGAAAGTTGACATTTCTGCCAGTCTCCCCGGTTTTTCCCTGAAGAAATCGAAAGAAATGGAAATTGACGTAGATACAGACATTGACAGTGGCAAAGGCAAGAAGGGGAAATTCTCCATGAAGTTGCCCAGTTTCGGATTCGGCAAGGCAGAAGGACTGGATACTGGCGACTGGGAAGGCAAAATACCCAAGGCAGAAGTTTCGGCAGAAATGCCAGAAATACCGGACGTTAACGTGTCAGTGAAGGGTCCCAAAGCTGAAATTGACTTACCGGACGTACATGGCGATAAAAAGGGAAAAAAATCCAAGTTTTCCATGAAGATGCCCCATTTGAACCTGGGCAGGACCTCTTCTGGTATTTCTGTCGAAGGTAATCTGCCGAAGTCGGATGTCGAGATTGACACGACGGTGAAAGTGCCGAGTTTGGAAGTTGACCTTCCCGATATCGACGTGGAAGGAGCCAAGGGTAAGAAGTCCAAATTCTCGCTCAAGATGCCACACATAAATTTTGGAAGAAATACAGGCAGTGAAGGTAATGTGAACATAGACATTCCGAACGTGACCGGCGACGTTGATATTACGGACGCCGGTGTTCGATTAGAAGGACCGAGACTTGACGTTAACCCCCATGAAGTCGACTTGAGCGGAAAAGGCAAGAAAGTCAAGTATTCCGTGAAACTGCCGCCAGGTGTCGACGGCGCGAAGGTGGATATTGGTGCGGGTATTTCCGGAATGGATTCGGAAATGTCACTCAAGGGTCCGGAGGTGGAGATAGGCCTAAAAGATGCAAATTTGCCTGAAATGAAAGGGAAGAAATCCAAGTTTTCCATGAAAATGCCAAATATTAGCTTTGGCAAACCCCAAGCGGAAATAAATGTGGATACAAGTGGTATTAACGGCAAGTTGTCGAAGCCAGAATTTTCAGTGTCGGTACCCGACATGCCTGATACCAGGTTCGACATGCCATGTATTGTTTCTCCGACAGGAGAAATGGATGTTGAACTTCCAGAGGTGGAGCTGGGGGAAAATAAAGGGAAGAAATCCAAGTTTTCGATGAAGACCCCTAATATTAACTTCGGGAAGAATCCAGTGGAAGTGGATCTGAAGGCGGGTGGAATTGAAGGAAGGATCCCCAAGCCGGAATTGTCGGTAACAGTGCCAGAAGTACCGGACGTTGACGTCGATCTGCCTGATTTAGACATTGGAGATGTGAAGGGCAAGAAATCCAAGTTTTCTATGAAAATGCCGAATATGAGTTTCGGAAAACCACAGGCAGATGTCAGTCTTGGGGCTGATGGCAAATTACCTAAGCCAGAGGTATCAGTCAACATTCCAGAAATACCCGATATGAACATCTCATTGAAAGCGCCTGGAGTTGACATTGAACACCCCGAATTAGACCCTGGTGACATGAAAGGCAAGAAACCCAAATTCTCTATGAAAATGCCCGATATGAGTTTCAGCAAGCCGCATGCAGAGGTCAGTCTCGGTGCTGACGGAAAATGTGCCACACCAGATCTGTCTGTCAATGCACTCGAAGTACCAGATTTGAACATTTCTGTGAACGCACCCGAAATTGACATAGAACACCCAGAATTAGACCTCAGTGATATAAAAGGCAAGAAATCCAAGTTTTCGATGAAAATGCCCAGTATGGGTTTTGGGAAACCACATGCAGATGTCAGTATTGGTGTAGATGGCAAATTACCTAAACCTGAGGTGTCGGTCGCACTTCCGGAAGTTCCAGATGTGGACATTTCTGTCAGTGCGCCAAATATTGACATAGAACATCCTGAACTAGACCTTGGAGGTGTGAAAGGCAAGAAGTCCAAGTTTTCTATGAAAATGCCAAGTCTTGGCTTCGAGAAGCCTCAGGTAGAGGGCAGCTTTGCAGCTGACGCCAAGTTGTCTAAACCAGGTATGTCAGTCAATGTTCCAGAAATACCCGATGTGAATATTGGGCTGAATGCACTTGAAGTTGACATCGACAACCCTGAATTGGACCTTGGTGACATGAAAGGCAAGAAAGGAAAGTTCTCCATGAAAATGCCTGGTATGAACTTCGGCAAACCCCATGCAGAGGTCAGTCTTGGCGCTGATGCTAAACTACCCAAGCCAGAATTAGAGGTCCGTGTTCCAGAAATACCCGACGTCAGTATTGCTCTAAGGGCACCCGAAGTTGACATTGAGAACCCTGACTTAGACCTTGGACACATGAAAGGCAAGAAAGGCAAGTTCTCCATGAAAATGCCCAATCTAAGCTTTGGCAAACCCCATGCGGAAGGCAGTCTCGGAGCTGATGGTAAATTACCCAAGCCAGAGTTAGCAATGAACGTTCCAGAACAACCTGATGCGAGTATTTCTCTGAATGCACCCGAAGTCGAACTTGAAATCACTGAATTGGACCTTGGTGACATGAAAGGAAAGAAACCGAAATTTTCTATGAAAATGCCAAGTATGAGCTTCGGCAAGCCACAGGGAGAGGTCACTCTTCGTGCTGAGGGCAAATTACCCCAGCCTGAAGTATCGGTCGCTGTGCCTGAAGTACCGGATGTGAATCTTTCTTTGAACGCACCTGAAGTTGACGTTGACCTACCTGATATCAACGTAGGTGACCTGAAGGGAAAGAAATCGAAATTCTCTATGAAAATGCCCAACCTGGGCTTCGGGAAACCAAGTGCTGAAATCAGACTTGGGGCAGACGGCAAATTACCTAAATCAGAAATGTCAGTCACTGTTCCCGATATACCCGATGCGAGTATTAATTTGAAAGCACCCGAAGTGGACATGGAACAGCCTGAGCTAGATTTCGGTGATCTGAAGGGTAAGAAGACGAAGTTTTCCATGAAAATGCCGAATCTCCATTTCGGCAAACCCCACGCCGATATCTCCCTTGGAACTGATGGCGTGGACGCCAAGTTAACCAAGCCAGAAGTGTCACTACCCGACGTGGACTTTTCTTTGAATGCACCCGATATCGACATTGACCAGCCTGACCTAGACCTCGGTGAAATGAAGGACAAAAAATCCAAGTTCTCGATGAAAATGCCTAGTATGAGCTTCGGGAAACCACACGCAGATGTCACTCTCGGCTCAGACGGAAGATTACCCAAGCCAGAATTGTCAGTCAATGTACCAGAAGTACCCGATCTGAACATTTCAGTGAACGCACCCGAAGTTGATATTGATCACCCTGATAATGACCTCGATGGCATAAAAGGCAAGAAATCCAAATTCTCGATGAAAATGCCTGGTTTAAACTTCGGCAAACCCCACATTGATGTCAGTCTCGGAACTGACGGCAAGTTACCCAAACCGGAAGTGTCTGTAGATGTCCCGGAAGTGCCCGATGTTAAAGTCTCTTTGAAAGCACCCGAAGTTGACGTTGATTACCCTGAATTAGAAATTGGTGACATGAAAGGCAAGAAATCCAAGTTTTCCATGAAAATGCCGGGTTTAAACTTCGGCAAACCACACCTGGATAGTAACTTTGGAGTAGACGGTAAATTGCCTAAACCAGAGATGTCAGTCAATGTTCCTGAAGTGCCCGACGTGAGTGTTTCTGTAAACGCACCTGACGTTGACATTTCACATCCTGAGTTGGACGTTGGTAGTCTGAAAGGCAAGAAATCGAAGTTTTCCATGAAAATGCCGGACTTCAGCTTCGGAAAACCTCATGCCGAAGTTAGTCTCGGAGCCGAAGGCAAATTACCCAAGACCGCGGTTTCCGTTCCTGATGTGGACATTTCTGTGGATGTGCCCGAAGTTGACATTTCTCACCCTGACGTAGACCTCGGTGATTTGAAGGGAAGTAAGTCTAAATTCTCGATGAAAATGCCTGGTTTGAACATAGGCATGCCGCACGCAGAGGTCAGTCTCGGCGCAGACGGAAAATTACCTATGCCAGAACTGTCAGTCAATGTACCAGACGTACCCGACGTGAACATTTCTCTTAACGCTCCCGAAGTTGACATCGACCACCCTGACATAGACTTGGGAGAAATGAAAGGGAAAAAATCCAAGTTCTCTGTGAAACTACCTAATTTGAGCTTGGGAAAACCACATGCAGATGTCAGTTTTGGAGTAGACGGCAAATTACGTAAGCCTGAGGTCTCAGTCGTTGTTCCTGAAGTACCGGATGTCGACGTTTCCTTAAATGCGCCGAATGTTGATATTTCACACCCGGACATCGACCTTGGTGACGTTAAGGGCAAGAAATCAAAGTTTTCCATGAAAATGCCGGGTATTAGCTTCGGAAAACCACACGTGGACGGCAGTCTTGGAGTTAGTGGCAAATTACCGAAGCCAGAACTGTCCGTCAATGTTCCTGAAGTACCCGATATGAAGGTATCCTTGAATGCACCCGAAGTTGAGATTGACCAGCCTGAATTAGACCTCGGTGACATGAAGGGCAAGAAATCCAAATTTTCCATGAAAATGCCGAATTTGAGCTTTGGCAAACCTCACGCAGATGTCAGTTTCGGAGCAGACGGCAAATTCAGTAAATCTGAGGTAGCAGTCGCTCTTCCTGAAGTACAGGATGTTGACATTTCTTTGAAAGCGCCAAATATTGACATCGAGCATCCTGAACTAGACCTTGGAGATGTGAAAGGGAAGAAACCTAAATTTTCTATGAAAATGCCAAGTCTTGGCTTTGGGAAACATCACGGTGAAGCTGATTTTGAAGTAGGAGGCGTTGATGGCAAAATAGTAAAGCCAGAGTTGTCGGTCAATCTTCCAGAAGTACCTGATGTCAACATTGATTTGAACGTTCCCGAAGTTGACATTGATCACCCTGACCTCGGTGAACTGAAAGGGAAGAAACCAAAGTTTTCTATGAAAATGCCAAGTAAGAATTTCGGCAAACCACACGCTGAATTTTCCATGGAAACTGGTGGTATAGAGGGCAAGATACCCAAATCAGAGTTACCTGGAAATCTCCCAAAATTACCCGATGGCGATATTTCTTTAAATGCACCCGAAGTGGACATTGAATATCCTGACGTAGATCTTGGCGAGATGAAAGGGAAAAAATCTAAATTTTCCATGAAAATGCCACATTTGAACTTCGGGAAGCCACACGCAGAGATCAGTCTTGGTGCTGATGGCAAATTACCCAAACCAGAGGTATCAGTCGCCGTTCCTGGTGTACCGGATGTGGACATTTCTGTGAACGCACCAGATATTGACATTTCTAAACCCGAGTTGGACCTCGGGGATGTCAAAGGCAAAAAGTCCAAATTTTCTAAGAAAATACCTAGTATGAGCTTCGGCAAACCACAAGCAGATGTCACGCTTGGAGCTGATAGTAAAGTACCCAAGCCAGAATTGTCAGTCAGTGTTCCCGATGTTCCCGACGTAGACATTACTTTGAACGCACCCGAAGTTGACATTGAATATCCTGAATTGGATCTTGCTGAAATGAAAGGCAAGAAAGGAAAGTTTTCCATGAAAATGCCAAGTATGAGCTTCGGCAAGTCCCACGCAGAGGTCACTCTAGGCGCAGATGGAATATTACCTAATCCCGAATTGTCAGTCAATGCACCCGATGTTGACATTTCTCTAAAAGCACCGGAAGTTGACTTTGAACACCCTGAACTAGATGCTGGTGCCCTGAAGGGTAAGAAGACAAAGTTCTCCATGAAGATGCCAAGCTTCGGGAAACCTCACGCAGACATTGGTTTTGGAGCAGAAGGCATGAACATCAAATCCAAAAAGCCAGAAGTGTCACTACCCGATGTAAATGTATCCTTGAATGCACCCGATATCGAAATTGACCAGCCTGACATAGACCTCGGTGAAATGAAGGGCAAGAAATCCAAGTTCTCCATGAAAATGCCCGGTATGAACTTGGGCAAACCGCATGCAGAGGTCGGTATCGTAGGAGACGGCAAGTTAGCTAAACCAGGGGTATCGGTCAACGTTCCAGAAATACCCGAAATGAACATTGCTTTGAACGCACCCGAAGTTGGCATTGAATATCCCGAATTGGATCTGACTGAAATGAAAGGCAAGAAGACCAAGTTTTCCATGAAAATGCCTGGTCTGAACTTCGGCAAACCTCACGCAGATGTTTCGCTTGGAGCGAATGGCAAAGAGCCCAAGTTACCCCAGACAGACATGTCAATACCCGATGTAGACGTGTCTTTAAACGCGTCGGAAGTTGACGTTGACTTACCCGACATTGGCCTGGGTGAACTGAAGGGCAAGAAACAGAAGTTCTCCATGAAAATGCCGGATTTAAGCTTCGGGAAGCCACACGCTGAGATCGATTTCGGACTTGATGGCAAAATGCCGGAAACACAAGTGTCAGTCAATGTACCAGAAGTACCCGAAGCGAGTACCTCTTTGAGTACACCCGATATTGACGTTGAACATCCTGATTTGGATCTTGGAGAAATGAAAGGAAAAAAATCTAAATTTTCCATGAAAATGCCACATTTGAACTTCGGTAAGCCCCATGGGGAGGTTACGCTTGGAGCTGACGGCAAATTAGCCAAGCCAGATTTGTCAGTCAATGTTCCCGAAGTGCCAGACGTGAACATTTCTCTAAACGCACCCGATGTTGACGTTGAGCATCCTGAATTGGATTTTGGGGAAATAAAAGGCAAGAAACACAAGTTTTCTATGAAAATGCCGGGTTTGAACTTCGGTAAACCACATATGGACGTTAATCTTGGAGTAGACGGCAAATTACCTAAACCAGACGTATCAGTCACTGTTCCCGATATACCCGATGCGAATATTACTTTGAACGCACCCGAAGTGGACATGGAACACCCTGAACTACATCTCGGTGATCTGAAGGGTAAGAAGACAAAGTTTTCCATGAAAATGCCACATCTCAACTTCGGCGGGCCGCACGCCGAAATCTCCCTTGGAACTGAGGGCGTAGACGCCAAGATAACCAGGCCAGAGGTGTCACTACCCGACATGAACGTTTCTTTGAATGCCCCCGCTATCGATATTGAACACCCTGACCTAGACCTCGGTGAAATGAAGGACATGAAATCCAAGTTCTCCATGAAAATGCCTAGTATGAGCTTCGGGAAACCACACGCAGATGTCACTCTCGGCGCAGATGTCAAATTACCCAAGCCAGAGTTGTCAGTCAATGTACCAGAAGTACCCGATCTGAACGTTTCTGTGAACGCACCTGAAATTGACGTTGATCACCCTGACATTGACCTCGATGGCATAAAAGGCAAGAAATCCAAGTTTTCTATGAAGATGCCGAGCTTAAACTTCGGCAAACCCCACGTGGATGTCAATCTCGGCACTGACGGCAAGTTACCCAAATCGGAAATGTCCGTCGACGTTCCTGAAGTGCCTGATGTTAACATCTCTTTGAAAGCACCCGAAATTGATATTGAACACCCCGAACTAGACCTTGGTGACACGAAAGGCAAGAAATCCAAATTTTCCATGAAAATGCCCAGTCTAGGCTTCGGCAAACCCCACGCCGAAATTGATCTTCAAGCCGAGGACATAGAGGGCAGCATTGCCGCGAAAGGACCGAGAGCTAGCGTAGAACTCCCCGAGTTCGAAACCGAGGACCTGAAGGGCAAAAAGTCCAAATTCTCTATTAAAATGCCACACGTGAATTTCGGCAAGCATCAGTTTGATGCCTCGGTTGATTCTAAGGACCTCAACTTACCAGAAGTTCAAGCTTCAGGACTTGAACTGGATAAACCTTCAGCCAATGTTTCAATTACCGTACCACAAGTACCCGACGCCTCCTCTTCTGTCAACGCTCCATCTGTCGAATTACAATCTGACGACTTAGATCTTCCACACGGAAAAGTCAAGAAAGGGAAGTTTTCCATGAAAATGCCCCACCTAAGCTTTGGTAAGCATCATTCCGAAATTGCCCTGGAAGCTGGCAAATTCGAGGGTAATCTACCCGTACCCAGTTTAACCGCTAGTACCCCAAGCATTGACCTGAATTTAAAAGCGCCCAGTGCTGAAATCCACATCCCGGATCCTAATTTTTCTGCAAAAGGAAACATTTCCCTACCGAGCTCCGATTTGTCAGCGTCGCTCCCTGAAATAACCAAAGCGGGCTTAAGTTTTGGTGATTTAAATGCTGATGTCGATTTGCCTGAAGCCAAAACCAAGAAATCTAAGTTTAATGTGAAAATGCCGCATGTCAGCATTGGAAAGCCACGTGACGAATTCTCCCTGAGCGGAAACAGTGGTGCCGTCCAGTGGCTACCAGCAGAACTCAACATGAACACCCCAACCCTGTCTATCGACGTGCCGTCAGCCGCTAGCTCCCTAGAGGGTTCTGGCGTCTCGCTGCGAGGATCCGCCATGGAAGCAACGGCCGACATATCTAGTCCCTTAATCGAAAAACTTGACATTGCTGGCGCTTCTAAGGTCAATGTCAAACTTCCCAAGCTGCAAACCGACGTTACCAGTATTTCTGCAGAAGTACCGGGCGGTTTTAAAAGCGACACAGAACTTGACCTTGATGAGCAAAAGCACCGCTTGGGATTGAAACTCCCCAAATTAAAACCGAATACCCTTCCAGAAGCCAACTTTGACATTGGTGGCGCTGCAGGTCTGGCAGAATCGGCGTCAAGTGATCAGCCCAGAGTCTCCGTGGCGTTCCGAGCACCTACCTTTGGCTTGAAAACATCCACACCAGCCGTTCAAGTAGCAACGCCGGCGTTAACTACCCAGCTGCCATCTCACGACAGTCTTCGTTTCGAAGAAAGTCCGGAAGAGGACGAAATTGCCAGAAAGGAGCCGACCAAGAAGAAATTTAGTCTCAAGTTCCCGAAATTGCACATGGGCAAAGCGCATCACGAAACAGAGGTAGATCCAGTCGACGCGGACGTAAATCTGAGAGTGAAACCGCCGCAGGTGGATTTCCAGACCGATGAGGGCACTGCGGCTGCCTTGTCCAAAACATCTAGTGACGACGCGAAGCTCAAAAAGGCTATGAAGGTGGGTGTGCAAGTCCCCGCCTTTTCCATGAAGGACAAAGAAGACCTAGACTCCAGCACCACCTTCAAACTACCGCGAGCACGAGTTTCCAAGAATACTCCAGAGGAGCATAAAGCCGCGAAACTGAGCGACAAGGAAAGCGATGACGAAGAAGAAGAAAAACCGAAAGGGTTTCGTTTTGGGGTCAAACTAAAAAAATCCAAAGGCCAAAGCAAATCGTCCTCCAAGACTTCTTTGGAAGAACCGCTGGAAATCAAGATTCCGCGGGTAGATTTGAGCAAGAAAGGGTCAGTAGAATTGGAAGGAATGGAAGGACTTTCCCCCAGGGACCGTGCAGAAATGATTAAGAAGAACGCCAAAGTCAGCGCGGGAGTGAGATTACCGAAGTACCGTGGCTCCCTACCCGGTGAAGAGACCGGACCACAACTACTTGGTATTACTAGAATTCCCAGCGTTGTCGAAAACGCGGAACAACATGGCTACACCGAAATGGCAGTTGACGTCCCTGAAGAATTCTTGCAGCGTGAACGAGCCTTGAAAGGCATTTCGAACATCGTACCATCCAGCTTCAAAGTAAGTTGAGGACGTTTCCTCCTTTTTTTATTTTCCCTTATTTTTTCCTTTAAGTGTTGTTTCTTGTTTGAATGGTTTAGTGTTTCCAATATTTTCGCTCTTTTCCCAATATTTTGCCTTTTTTCACTACTCGTATATTTTTCTTGTCGGGCTTCTCTTTTTACCATTTTCTATATATTTTATTTCTTACTTTTCTTTCTCATTTTTTTCCTACTTTTCCCTTTAAGGCGTCCGTTGGAAGGTATTTATATATTGTACAATACATTTTCGAAAGAGGATTTTCATGAAAAAGGGGATTTGCGGCTTCTAACCTTCGCAAAAAATTCAACCTTTTACGGATGTCTTTACTGTTGTATATTCCGTTTTCTTGTTTGTTTGTTTTCGTATTTTATTCATATTTCGTACTGTATTTATTTCCCACTTTCTACTCATTTTTCTTCATAATTTTCAAGAAGAATTAGAGCAATAGCACGAAGTTTGGGTTCAATCGATAATGAAATTTACCTTCACAGGTAATGGTACCACTGATGAACGTGCAAGTAGAAGATACTTCCAAAGTGACCGTACGGGGAAATGGAGCAGAGTTTGTCACCGAAGGACTTTTTCGTTCAGAACTGAAAGAAACAATACCCAAAGATGTGGCAGCGAGTTTTAATACCGAAAACGTGGTGGTAACCGACACTAAAGGCCGCAAAGCAGCGTCGTTGGGCGATCTTACCCGGATCGTGGCCGTTAACGACGATTCGTCTTTAGAACGCACCGTATCCTTGGACCTCCGCGTGGGCTCTGACGCAGTCCTGAGCCTGGGCACCAACAAACGCAGTTACCCTGACTACCCGGTTCAAGACTTAAGTCGATTCAGCGCCGAAGACCTCGTCACCTCCAAGAAGAAGAGCCAAGTTTTCCAAAATTTGGCCTTGGGTGCTGTAGAAGCGGAAGACAAGCCTTTTAACAACGCCCCGGAGCCATCAGCGCGCTCTGTGTTGGCCATCGAAGTTAACGAAGCCGTCTGGAACCCGACTTCGCTTTACGTTAGCAGCTATGGACCGGACGGGAAGGCCCTTAGTCCCAATTCTGCCGGCATGGGGGGTCGGACTGACGAATCTTTGAGTGGCGACACGACCATAACATTAGAGAGCACGCCCACTGCTTCCAGCAACTCCAGTTCACGTACCAGTCCTTTGCCACTAACCGAAGTGCGGTCTTCCTTCACCACCGTGACGTTGAGCAACGGTAATGGCGCCCAGTTGCTGGAACTAGCGCCGTCTGAACTGAAAAACGTGACGTTCACGCCCGTGTTCCACCAAGAACACGTGGAGTTAGGCACGAGAAAAGCCGCCGAGGAAGACGACGACCCCAGTGCCAGTACTTTCGCCGTTGTCCGAGAACGATTCGAGCAACTGAGCCGGCATAGTTCATCGGTAGAAATCAGCAAAATTAACGACAGCCATCGAGTAACTGTGGAAACCAATATGCGGTGGGAAGAAGGGGGTTCACGACTTGAGTCGCCGGTTCAGAAACCTGTTGTGCAAATTAGGCCTGTGGTGGAAGAAGGAGCGTTGTCCAAGACAGTCGTCATTTCTGGCTTGCAATTGGAGCAGTGCGACACCTCGTTACAAGAAGTTATGTCTGTAGAGTCACCCGTACCTACCCTTGAAAAGCCGTTGTAAATACTTTTTTTCGTAAAAGTTCTTTTTTTTATTATTCCTTTGATTGTATATGTATACATAATGGGGTGCTAACAAAGATCAAAAATTGTATATCCCACCAGTTCTTTTGTTTGTTTTTTTCCCAGGTCTCTGGCTTTCAGACCTTAAAGTCTTGTCTTGTTTTGTTTGGGGCATTTTCTGTCAGCTTACCAAGCTGTTTTGTGCTTCACGCCAATTTTCCAGTTTATTTACAGTAGCAAAGCCGTTGGAGTTTGTTATACTTCTGGGATTTATTATAGAGTTGTTACTTTGCTCAATGAACCAAATATGTTTACATAATAGGAAACGAATCTTTTTCTCTTGGAAACATCTTTTTTTGGCGCATAGCTCTTACTTACAATGCATTGATAGACATGCATACGTCGTTTTGAGTATATTTTTGTTTTGTGTACACGACAGTTTAATTTGTTTTATAGAGATATGTTGTGGGATTAATAAACAGGTAGGATAAAATGTCGCAGTTGTTTGTATCCGAACAGTAAAATAAATTACAATACATCTTTTACGCAAACTTGGGTTTCCTTTATGCGCTGTTGCCAATGTAACGTATCTGTGTTTGAAACAATCATATATCGAAACTTAGCTTTCGACGACTAGTGATACAAGATGAAACATAAATGAACTGAGACGAGATCAGAAACCATTATTGCCGTAAGTTCGATCATTAATGAAACTGCTTACCATTCCTAAGAAGTTCTCTTTAATAAAACGCTTTTCTTACATTCATTTTCGCTTCTTTTGTCTCACTTAAAATTTCTCCGGAGGTGAAGCCTATAAAATTTGATTTCTCTATAGAAATACTTGTAATAAATTTTACCATGAAAACTAGACTTTTATTCGTTTATCATAAAGGTGGAGTAATCAATTTTCTATTCATTTCTCCTGAAATCTGATTATTTCCAAAAAAAAATTATTCACAAACACTTTATAGTATATCTAGCGTTTTCGTTCCAAGACCGTCAGGTATTTACTGTTCGTAAGGCATAGCTTTCGTTACAATTGAGTTCTAGTCGACTTTTCTCTTCTAACATTCATGTGCATGTTAGTCTACATTGATTTGCACTTATTACAATGATCAGTAACAGTTTTCGAGATCCGATTTAAAACGATTTCCTGTTCACTAATCATGCTCGAAAGCGCAGTCCAGGAACGTCATTTTTAACTTGATTAGCAGAGCTGCAACTCGCTCTTTTTTTTTGCGAGCGCGCTCGCGCTCGCGCTCTTTCAATAGTGCCGTCTACTGAGTGGAAGCGCAAACTTTATTTTTTTTAGATATTGTTTTGTAAAAATACTTCAGTTCACGTAATATACTTGATCAGGTTAAATGCTTCTTGTTTGATTTTCATAGTTTCAATTTCTGGAAATGTTAATTATAAATCATAATGTCTGTGAAAAACGCATGTTATGATTTTTTGTTACATGTTTTAGATGTTCGCTACTAGATGGCGCTGCTGTACGAGCGCACGCGCTCAGTGCTTTTTGAGCGCGCTCGCGCTCCAAAAAACTGAAAAAGAGCGCGCTCGCACATTCGCTCGTGACATTGCGAGCACGCTCTTTTTTGAGCGCGCTCGTTGCAGCTCTGTTGATTAGTAATTTCTACCTCTTTCCCGCCCAGTTCGCGACATATTTCATTGGAGATTTTAAATTTGGCGCTTTATAAAAACGGCAACGCTGTAGAACTATTATTTGTTTACCTGACTCATAATAAAGGACACGGTAAGGGTAAACATTCAAGGAACGCAAATGGCTGTAAAATTCATCGCGTAGAAAATTTGCGACGCAATCCAGAAAATGCAGTGTCTAAACACACAATTTACACAGACCTTTCTGCAGAGTATACTGTCATCCATAGACAGTAAAGATCCTGGTAAAATACGACTTATAACTAATGTTTTAGTCTGGTTGATGTGCTCATGAACAAATTGATATGCTCTGTTCTGGATGCCACTAGAGTATTTATAAGCTGCTTCCTAGTTACGAGCATTTATTTTTCGTTTTATTTGGATTTCTTTTTTTTATTTTAGTGGCAGCCACAGCATGGCTAGAAACGTTGCGTGATGTTGTGGATTTACTTCCTGTAGAAGTATTACAGGCAGAAGTCATTGACATAGTCCGGTCGAAAAGTCAGCCTTCGCAACCCGTATTCTGTCGAATTTCTACTTGTCAGTTAATAGGAAAGCTAGCGAAAAGGCTTATTGTCCCTATGTAAGACCTTTTATAAAGTCCTAGGCGTGCTTTATTAAATCGTAATAACGTTTGTTATTCATTTAGAGTTCAGGCCGAGCTTTTGCCCATGGCAGAATCACTGAGTCAAGATGAAGATCCCGCTGTGCGGGCTGCTATTTGCAACCAGTTAATTTTTCTCATGAAAGGCCTATTACAGCGGCCTAGTAGCGCATGTAACAATGTCTTGATCCAAATGCTGGTCGATGCTACCAACGATTCTGCTCTTGAAGTCAAGCTCGCCGCTTTAGATTGTTTGAGTAGCGTTACGGGCATACTAGACAAAGGTAGATAGAATTTGTGTCTCCTGTAATACAATTTCCGGCTTTTTCCAGGCACGTGTACTTCAGTCGTAATACCGTTGTTGCGCACTTTGTGCAAAAAGTCGCTAGAAGAGCAAGATTGGACTTTACCCGTTATTGCAACCCATCTCGGAAATATTTGCAAGAATCTGCAAGGTGAGTTTATACTTCTTAGTACAAATATACTTATTTATTTGCATGTTGTCTTTTCAGCGTACTTACCCGAAGATGACAAAGACTGGTTATTGGAGTTTTATGCTACGTTGAGTGAACTGGGGGTCAGCAAACATGCAGACAGTAACTTAATGGTAAAGTATTATTCATTATTCTAATTTTTATTTTGCATTCATTTTTTATTATTTATTTTCATAAGCAGAAGCCTGATCTGGTCCAGTTTGAAAACGAGGTGCCTCCGATCAGTACTGCTGAAATATTTTTTGAATGCCGGATTGCGTGTGCAATAAATTTACTGCATATGGCGCATTTTATCACCTGGAATACGCAAGATCCGCCGTTAAACCGCAGGAGTGGTGTGCTGCTGAAGGCCGTAAGGTCGCTAAGCACAGATCCTTACCCACATGTTCGAAGACACGTGGCCACTGCTCTTTTAAAAGTATATTTGTTCCTTTCAGTCTTATTTTTACGTTTACTGCTTATATCTATAGTCTGTGTATGCCTTTCTTCCTTTGAAACCAGCGTATTAAAAAAAAGTCTGTTGCTGGATCGTATATTTCAGTCTTAACTTTCTTCTACAATACTTTTTGTTTATTGATGTGCTATTTCGTACATAATTTTTTATTTCTGTTCATTTATTTTTACAATTCTATTCATTTACTTTGGCGTTTCTTTATTTGTTTAAGTTTTCTATTACTTTTTTATTTTTTATTAGTGTTATTGTTTCAAGACGAACGGGTCACAGTTGTTCTATTATATTCTTCAGCTTTCATTCTTTTTTTAAGACTAGCGTTTATTTTTTATTAGTGTTATTGTTTCAAGACGAGCGGGGTCACAGTTGCCCCATTATAGTCTTCAGCTTTTAGACTAGCGTAGGATTTCGCATATGGTTGATATCTTATATTTTTATTTATGTATTTTTATCGCTAACTTCAAACATTTTCAGATTTGTATTTCTTTTTTTATCAATTTATTTATTTTACTTCTGCCTTGCAAATAACAGTAAACATACCTGGGCTGACCATTACATAATTGTTTTATATAGTGCTATTTTACGTCTGCCTAATTTGTGACTTCGTTGGTGTTATGCACTTTCTTAACTCTTGTGTGTGTGTGTGTTAGGTGTCAAAGTACTTGGGCGGCTTATCTCGTCCACTTCATTCAGCTTGGATTTGTCTACTGAAAGATTCGAACTATGAAGTGGTATGTGCCTTAGTGTCAGATATCGGTCCTACGTTAGATCATTTTTCACGATTAACACCTCATTCGGCTCCGGGCTCTGAAGTAATTGATCCTGTTTATGACTCGTGGACGTGTGTATCGATACTTCACGGTTTCTGTCTTTAATAGAGCAATTCTCTCTCCGAAACTTGCGGCTCACTTTTGCTGTGCGAGCAGCAGTTAGCGTCGACGCGCAATTGGAGATCGCAGGCCGAGTTTTGGGCCCATGTTGCTCTACTGCCGTTGTATCATAGCTGCCCAAGTGTCCACGATACCTTTGTACCGGTCATCTTCGATCGCATACACAACTCTGTAAATAATCTTCAGATATTTTTGCAAATATTCTTACGTTACATATTTTTTCCTTTCATACATATTCTTGTGTTTTTTTTTAATTTCTTTTTTTCCTACTTTTTTATTATAATATTTTTTTTTCAGCGTCCGCTACCTGTTCGTCTTTCAGCGACTCACACTTTGGTGTGGTTCTTACGCACGGAAGCTAGGGAAAATTACCGGCAAATGTATTGTCAGAAAATTGTTTCAGGTATCTTTGTCTTAAGACAAACAAACAAAAATAGGTTGCGTTAAACAATTGAGTGTTTCTGACAAAAAATATAACTGTACTTAAAGAATTAGCGAAGGGAAAGAACTACCACAGCCGAATGTTGTTCCTGAAGATGTGTGATATGCTGTTGGATGTAGTATCAAGAGCGTTTTTTAAGCAGTATTTTTGGGAGGCGCTTTTGGCCCTGTCCGGTGAGTGTGATCAATGAAACCATTCAAGACTTACCTCCTTAATATTGGTCTTTTCCCCAGGCGATAAAGTGCCCAACGTGCGGTTACGTTTTTGCTCACTGTTACCCGCTATTAAGAAAGTCTCTGGAACCGATTGTACGTCTAGTGAGCTGGATGTCATTGTCCAGAACTTGCTTAGCTCAGAACAAGACCGCGATGTAAACTTTCAGCTCCAGAAGGCGTTACAAATGACTGTAGTCGAGACACCGGCAACTCAGGTTTGTTTATGTGCTTTATTTGGCGTCGCAAATTGTTGACGTTGTGTGCAATACAGATTAGAGAAGAATTCGAGGAGGATAAAAGACGGGAAATGGAAGAAAACGCCGTGACCAAAACCGGAACGTCCACAGTTGCCACTGATGTACTGCAACCGTTGCTCCTCCCTCGAAACGATAACTCGACCCAAATAACATCCGAGTAGGACACTTTTTTTATTTCTCTAATTATTTTTATTCCAACGTCTTATATCGTTAATTAAAAAGCTTGTAAAGGGGCTTTTAAGCGTCCTAATTTTTTCTTTTTCATTTCTCTTTGTGTTTCGTTTCTGTTTTGTAAGGTTTTCCTTATTTTTCAGTTTTGAAGATTTTTTCAATTTTTATTTTGAGGATGTTTTTATTTTGAAGATTTTTTCAATCTTAATTCCAATGTAAATTGTTTTCGTGTCGCTTGGTGTTTCCAAGTCATGAATAGTTCCGATTTTATTTTCATTGTTCTGTTTTGATTTTTTTTTCCATTTTCAGTGTTTTTCTTAGGAGGATTCTGAAAGTTTTATGTTCAAATTTTTATCAATTGTTGGTTCTTTTCGTTTTACTTTATTTGAAATATTTCAGTTATGTACTTTATTTTAATTTGCTTGCTTGTCTCTAGGAATCTTCCTTTGTCTCATCCCGGGCCAGCCAAGGACGAATTTTTAGTCGACGCGGGGGTACCGTTATCCTCGACATCAATCAGCCAGGGATCCGTGCATACGGCGAACTCGAGAATACCGACACCTTTCGCATCGAAGCTGGCGAAACCGCCGAAACCACAGACGTACTTACGGCCACCTCGCGTGCAAAAGCCCACCTTAACCGCTGAAACGACACGTGAGCCGCCGCCCGAAGTCGTTCCGAGCTCTAAGTCAATCCGCAGTCGGATTTCAACCGGTGGTGTCAGGGATTCTACCGTAAAACGCAGTTTAGTAGCCAGCGCCAGCAAATCCAAATCCCAGGAGAACTTGGACGCTCCGCTCCGTTCCAGAATCAGCGCTCACGTAGCTCCGCGGCCAGTTTCCGTCTCTTTGGCCAGCCCCGTGTCCAGTCGCAGCAATAGTCCTGTCAGGGAACTGAAGAGACCCACGAAATTCAGTACAGAAACTTTGCGCTTACACCCACGGACGGAAAATCTTGTGGAAGCCCTGCCTTCCAAACATAGTAGCCCCGCCCCTGTGTTTTTCAGGAATCAGTTTCGGGCTAGTACCGGCTCTAGGCCGCAGCCAGTGTCCTTGCAGAGCAAAGCATGCACGCCGTTACCGACGCGAAAGAGTGGTGCTTCGCAACCACAGCAAGTAGTGCCCTCTACCGGGTCGAAAAGTCAAACGCCGTCTAAAGGAGATTCGGTTAACTGCGGAAGTAGGGAAAACAGTTCGTTTGTTCGCCAGACTGCGTGGAGAAAGTCGGTGGGTAGCGGGCCCGTCCACTTTCATGTGGTTCAGCCGAAAATAACGTCGTCGACGCCAAAAGCGCACAATAAGCTCTTCCCAGAAGTACCTTCCACTACGAATAACAATGTTTGTAAAATACCTTTACCTTGTACCAAGAATTTGATAAAGTTTTAGAGCAAGGAGCTGTTTCTTGCCGAAAATGCAAATAGCGAAGTGATTTTTATTGCCTCTCGATTAAGTGTGAAAAAGTGAAATTGGCTCCCCTTTTCGCGCAGTATTATACCACTTTTGGTTGGCGTGTATCTATGAGTTTAGTTGCGTATTTAACTGAAGCATGAAGTGTATTTTCAAAGGTGCAGGGCGCTATCTCATTGTATGAACCCTATTACCAAAGACCTTTTTGGAGCAAATGTACGGATTTATATATAAACGACAAATTTATAGCCTTACTGTGTGTTTTACGTTATTTTATATTTTGTTGAGTATTTTCAGTTTTGTTATTTGAATAGACTAGAATTTACTTAGAGGAAGAATTGGTTCGGAATCATTTATTATTATTATTGTTATTATTACAGTATTACCATTCATTGCAATAAATGAAGCACAGGCCTCTACAAAACCAATACAAATACCGTATTATTTTGTTTTAGGATTGCATTATTTGTGATTTTCAGGTTTGCGGCATGAAAAAAGTCTTTTATCAATACTTGAACTTTTTATTGATATATAATTTCACTTATTTTGTATTTATTTCTTCTTTCGGCAGGATACAACGTGATACAGGAGGAACAGGCATTGGTACGGAGCTAATCTCATATCCGATCTAATGTTCTCACTTGTCCTCGTCCACGTAGTAACGGACTCGTATAAACTAATAAAAAAACAGTTTGACCCGCTTTTGAATTAACCTTGACCTCGAAACTCATTAAAAGATTTTTAATGGGTGCGAACAAAAAATATTTTTTTACGTTTATCCGAATGAATTTGACTTTAGCATATACATTTCAAGCTATAAAATTTACTTTTATTTTTTAATAATTTGAATTTTCCTTAACTCATTTCCTTCGAATTTCCTTAGGGCTAGCGCGAAGGGGATTGGTGGGAAAGCCCAAGGGCAGTGGAAATTGCTGGCTTTCCAGGATGTCGCGGGGATGAGGAGGTAAATAACAACATAACGTACCAGTTATGCGGGTAAAATGGCGGCCAGTCGATTGCCTGTTGATCCATCACTAAACGTGGAAAGGCCGGCTAAAGTGGGATATTATGAATTGGGACGAACGATAGGAAAGGGCAATTTTGCTGTAGTAAAGCTAGCCACGCACACAATAACCAAGTCCAAGGTAACGTCTACTTCCCAAAGCTTCACTAGCCTGGCTCTGGTCCCTGTGTTTTTTGTAATATCCATTAATTATTACAAAATTCCCAGGATAATATATTTTCCCAAGCTTGTAGTGTTCTTTTGCAAAGCATATCATACTTAACTAGCTAGTTTTCTGGGTCACTACCAAATCTGAGTTTGTGTACCATGTGTTGTGTAGGTTGCCATCAAAATTGTCGACAAAACCAAGCTAGACGAAGACAACCTGAATAAAATCTTCCGTGAAATAGAAATAATGCGAGTCTTGCGGCACCCGCACATTGTGCGCCTGTATCAGGTGATGGAAACGAAGAGGATGATCTACTTAGTCACGGAGTATGCCAGCAATGGAGAAATATTTGGTAACCTGTGGATTATAATGAGCCGTCTTTCCCTAATGAAGCTTATATTGCGCAGATTACTTGGTTTCCAAAGGCCGCGTTTCAGAAGACGAAGCTAGAAGACTTTTCACACAAATTCTGGCAGCCGTGAATTACTGTCACAGAAAGCAAATTGTACACCGAGACCTCAAAGCTGAAAATCTGCTTCTGGATGCCAACATGCAAATAAAACTAGCAGGTTTCCTATTTCTGTTACATCCCAACCCTTATATCCAGTTTCTTTATATCTTTATATTTTCATTATATTGATTTTTATTTTAATTAGTGTTGATTTTCTGTATAGATTTTTTTTATTTCTTACTATAATCTTTTCTTTTTGTAGATTTTGGGTTCAGCAATTATTTCCAATCGGGCTCTTTTTTGTCGACGTGGTGTGGGAGCCCTCCGTATGCTGCGCCGGAATTATTTGAAGGAAAAGAGTATGACGGACCCAAAGTTGACATCTGGGTAAGAAAACAGTTGAAGTTCTGAATAACTTTGATGTTTCGGGCCTTATTAACAGAGTTTGGGAGTTGTGTTGTACGTGTTGGTGTGTGGATCGTTACCCTTTGATGGGGCTACTTTACAGGGATTAAGAACAACGGTATTATCGGGGAAGTTTCGAATACCCTTTTTCATGTCCTCAGGTATTAAAACTTTGGTCTGTTAAACTTTCGTTTACCTATTCACATACGCGGACTAGATTGTGAGCACCTGATTCGACATATGCTCATCGTTGACCCCGAAAAGCGTTACAGTATACGACAGATCGCTCAGCACAGATGGATGACAGCCGTACGTAACTTCTATTATTCTATTTATTTTCTTATTATTTAGTTTCGTCTGAATTTCACTACTTTGTTGGTTGTTAGGATGGCCAGTTCAGTCCTATACACTACGTGGAAGAAGTTCCCGAAGATCCGCCAGACAAATTGGACGAAGCCATTGTCAATTGCATGCTTTCGTTACCAGGCCTGGATCGCGATTCAATCATACGGGTAAAGAGCACTTACTTTGAGTGATAGAAGGAACTTTAATACACTCTAATTTCAATTCTTTTACTTATGCAGTCTGTGGCTGGGAAACGCTTCGATCAAGTGTACGCCGTGTACCATTTACTCGAAGAGTCCCTGAAATCGACGTCGGCCAGTGAATCGGCTGTTGCGTCTGCTAGTACAATTACCGGAGCCGAGCTCCCGAGCCTGGAAGTTTCGCACTTCACTGAAATGGTATGCTACTGATCTCTTCCTTTCGCGTTTTTGAACATTTTGTACTCCACTTTTCTTTCATTCTTTATTTTCTTAGTTTTCTTTAATTTGTTTTTAAATTTAGTTTATTTCATGTGTTGTCGTTTTTTTGCATTTTATGTATTATAGTTTTTTTTTTACTGAATCCATAGATTTTTTTGTGTTATTATTGTCCAAAATCATTTTCAAGACTAATGCAGGTTTTTAGCTATTACTGGTATCTCAATTCATCGTTTTATTTATTTTTTGTTTCATTATATTGTTCTAGTACTTAAAAAACATCTTTATTTATTTATTTTTCTTATTTTTTGCAGTTTCGGGAAGCGGACGTAGATATTCATCTACCATGTGAAACGGACACCGAAGAGCCCTTTGAGGCTGCTGGGGAGGAAGAGCGTCAACGTACGGCTCCGTCGAAGCAAACGCGAAGACACACTGTGGGACCTAGTGATACCGCTGTTCATCCGGCAGTGGGTGGTCCGAACTGGAGTCTTTATCCGGCTTTGGGTTTTCCGTTTCCTTTGCCTGGTATTCCGCTGAGCATCACGGGTTCCACCAAAGCCACAGCGACAAGTTGCGGTACCAAACCCGGAGAAAGCAGCCATGCTAGCCACATGGCTGGTTTCTCGAGTCATCCGCTAGGATTGGCCAGTGCGCTTCTTCCACCGTTTCAGATGCCTCTCATGTCCCTACCGGGAGCTTCCCCGGAGAACATCATGTCACATTTTCCTGTACTCCCCAGTCCACAAGTACTGCCTCATACCAATCTCCCTTTTCACCTGCCGTTCGTTCAGCATCAACCACCGCATACTTTCAGCGTCAAGGATCAGCATTTACTTAAGCTGCCGTTGGCCATGGGGGCAGGTAATGATATTTTCCTTCTTTTCTGTTTTCTTTTTCACTAATTAGAGTCAAAGCTCGCTATTCGCGGGGGATACGTTTTACAGGAATTCCGTGATTAAAGAAACTCCGTATGTGGAACGGAAATTTGCGTTAAAAATTAAGGATACGTTCCAAAATTTTCGGAAAAGAGACGAGTCTGTAGCAATTTTCAAAAATTTGTTTGGCTATTGCCGGTTTGGCCTCTTGGCTTAAAAACTTAAAACTGATTTTTCTCCTGTTTCACAGCATTTCTCCTGAACTCTGACTGATACTCTAGTCAGTTTTCTTCTAAAAGCCGTACTTCTTTCTATTGAAGGATTGAAGCTGATTAAAAAATGGCAAACATGGTTAGAAACTTTGAAACCTTCTGTCGGGCTTTTAAAGGTATATTTTTTCTGATCTGTGCTTGTTGTGGTCCATTCTTCTAAAGGGTCTTCCTTATTCAACGTAATTCAGATTGCTTAAGATTTTCACTAAGATGCTTAGCATTCTGTCCAGTTATTCTATGGCTTTAACGCGCCTTTTTCTGGTGACGACCTTCAATCCACATATTCAATGTGGCTTTCGTTTTTCAGTATCAGGATCACGCACGATTTTCGCAGATAGTAAGTCACAACTATGGAATTCCGAATTTTTAATCAACCTGACTGTTGCTTCATTCATGTTGAACGAACGTTCAACAGATGTACAGGACACACCGAGACGTGAGCGGTCGTGCCTTTCTAATTCCACCTTTGATGGCAAAACCTTTTTCCTCTCCCACGAGTTACCTTTCCTTCTTTACGCGCCATAATGAACCAAAATTGGCTTTTGACTATGGGAGAAAATAATAGAGAACAATCACAAGAAAACAGTGTTGCAGAATTAAACGAATAGCACGACTTGGTAGCACGTACGATTTAAGGACAGTTGAGAAACAAAGTCATTGTTCGAGATTTCGCGGACGTAACCTGCGGGTGACGTCACATGGACCCTCGAATAATGTATTTTCCAGTTGTAAACAAATATATGCAGTCACAAAATTTTCGCCCGTGAATATTAAATCCACCAGTGAAGGACCTGCGGACTAGGAGCTTTAACTGTATCGTACGTTTTACTGATTATCGTACTTTTTAGCTGGCGGCCTCAGCAGACGAGCTTCGGACGGCGGAGCGTACCTGCAAACTTTTTACCAACGAGAAGCCGAAGATGGAAGCTGGAGTCAGCCTGCCAGCGAAGAATTGTTACCACAGGTATCCTTGTGTTCAGTCTTGGGTTTGGTAAATAACTTGCTATTTTTCGCTTAGACGTCAAGTGCCTCATGCTCTCGTCAGATGCCACATCATCAGTTAAGTTACACAGCACCTGGAAGTCCATCACACTTAGAGGGCATTGAAGATCCTCTAGATCAATGTCATATTGCCAGGTATGAGTCTATGCAAGTTTATCTCCCCAAAGCTACCATGGAACAAAGTAGATCTCGCAATGTCAAACAGATGGCCGCGCTATCGCTATTTACTATTTTGTTAGAATTTTAAAGTAAAATCATTCTAAAATTAGTAGACGATAACGAATTCGCTAGAGGTAACTAGTTCTTACTATGTTAACATCTTTTTGTCGAAATAATATTAAGAAGCTTCCAGTTCGTTCGGGTACTTCTCACGGAATCCCACAGATGGCAACACTTTACTCGTGGGTGGTAAAATGCACAACAACGCTGCCTGGACAATTACTTCTGAACCCTAGTTGCGACATTTAAAATCTTTCTTTCAAATAGTTCTACGGATCTCTAGCTTTTACTTTTCTGTTTATTTTCTACTGGGTCCGAGGGATGGCAGTACTATCGCCCATGTACTGTAGTAGTGGTGTCCTCATAAGGATGTGAAAGCTAATTCTGAAACTATTTGCTCCGTTGTCTAATGTTTTGTTAAAAAAATCTAAAATGCTTCGTCGCTGTATTCTGGAATTTTTAAAGAATCGAACTCTACATTAAATGTAGCAAAATAATTAATCGTCCAAGTGGAACTATCTTGGATGTTCCCACGTGCGAATGGTTAATTTTCTTTTTAAATTTGATTAGATTTTTGTTAACTGCTACTGTTTTATAGGACTATATAGAAGAATATTTATGAAATAGTCCAGGCAGTTCTGCTGTAATAAACTGGTGCCATCTATGTATACCTATTGAAAGCTACTTCGGATTTGCCTTAATCTTATCCTATTCCTTTTCTGATGTAGAGTATTGAGCATAATTTGATACTCCCCTTGTTGTCTGATCAGATATATGCAAAATCGAGGCCAGTCCAAACGTCACACACTAGCCACGCCCGAAGAAGCGCAAGCACAAAGGCAAATGCTACAACCCCCGCGAACAAGACGCACAGGCCTATTAACTGTGATAGAACGGCCGCCAGGTACAATGAAACTTTCTTGAAGCAACCCTAACTCGTAACCTTTTACTTTTTAATGTAATTGCCAGTTTTATTTAATTGCAAGTTTCTTTCAAGCGTGTTCACGTAATGCATTATGAAAGACTCGGTTTGGCTAGCTTGTCATTTGATTTGGATTGCGTTATTTTAACCATGCTAACCTGACAGCCATGGCTTGCCTTTTTGTTTTGATTTGGTTCCTCCGTTTTTTTCTTTATGTTCCGCCCTTTTCTTGCGTTTTGTACCCTTGAAGTCATAAGCCCTGAGTTGGTCATGGAAGTAGAAGCTCGCATGAATCGTCAGTACACTCCTCCTCGACTCCCCTTGCCTGCTCAAACCGTGTCTGTGCCGTCATCCGTTGGAAGCGGAAATCCAGTCATGGTGCCGGTACCTCCGCGCCCCAAGGCTCAGCCCATAACGTTGAACCGGCAGCGCCGCACTGGCCTAGCCACCGTTTTAGAGGGCATGCGGCTAGGTATTGCTGTTCTTTACAGGATTTCGTGTTACATTTTTACTTTTTGAATAACCTACCGAACCTTACAGCAAACAAAAGCAGCATGACAGCTTTGTTTGCACTTTTTCTTAATTATTAATTATTTTGCAGCTTGTTTCTCTGGTTTGGTTTGCCACACATCACTCGTCTAATACTACTACCATTTTCTTTGTTTTAAGGAAGAAAATAAATAATAATTCGATTGGTTAGGGCGCGAAGGCGGTAAAGAAAGCAATGTCTTACATCTACCAGTGGAAAGATACTTCCGGCGAGCTAGTGACGGCTGCGCCACCATTGGCCAGTACCGTCCTCATGCGGAGAAGAGCCAAAGTTGCGCGTCATCGCCCGATGCGGCTAACGTACGAGCTTTGCAACAAGAGTACCAGCAACTCCAGGTAGTTATGAGTACTTATGAGTACTTAATAAGCGAAGTACAATTAAAGGAATCCTTAATTAATATCTTAGTGCGAAATAGCTGAATGTTAAAGTAATATTGCGTGTTTATTTATTTTTTTCAGAAGCACAGTGCGATGGTGTTAAGTACCTCGCCCGCTGAGCTGCAGCTGCGACACGTACTGGACATGCAACAGATGCACGCCGTTAGTCAGCAACCGTTGTGTACAAACCCGTGCTGTTTGTCGCCACGCATGACGCCCACGCCACCCTCACCGTCTGCCCCTGGCGGTTCGCCACCTTCCAACCATTCCATGCCTGGCTCTCCTATGCATCAGTCTCAAGGTCCTGAATCTGGTACGCTATCGCAGCACCTGCAGCGGCTGCAGCTGCAACAGTCGGCGCTCCACTCCTACTCCCCGTCCCCGCCCCTAGCCACCCCTTCAACGCCCCCGGTCTACAGCCATTCCTATGTTTCGGCCATGGCGGGGACTTCCAGCCGCTCGGGTTCCATTATGCAGGGAACCCCCATCGTGTCTCAGTCGAGCTCCTTGGCGCAAACCCCTTCGAATGTCGTACCCATAAGCAATTTCGTCAATGCTGCCACGGGTTCGATCACTCAAGGTAAAGCCACCGATATTTGCGCCATTATTGGTAAATTGAGTTGGCGAAATATTTAAATTTACAATTTCGGACACCACCGTGATCATCAAGTTACCCAACTAACATAACAGCTGCTCGACACTGAATTTAATTTTTGCCTAGGTACACCGCTGATGGCGCCTCTGAGAAGCTCACCACCGCCGCCTGGTGTGTTAGACAGCATCCAAGAAGACCTGGAGTCTAATCGCAACAGCGTCGACGAAGAATTGCAAGACTCGCTGGCCATGGACACGACGGAAGGCTACGAGGAAGCGTTAGACTTGAGCATGAAGCATTGCGAAGACAAAGTACCCAGCGTCGAACCTCGAGAGAGCCGGAAGGTACGGCGGGCGGGCGTGGCCTATGCCAATCCCCAGATCTCAATAACGGACGAGCAAGGGGCCGTGTTTATCCCTACGTCGCTCGACTCCACGCCCACTTCTCCCTTACACACTTTTGGCCCCACCTCCTCTTTCTCTGATGCAAACCACACCTACTGCGGTGACGGTGCTCCTGCCCTAGGCACCGGCAATAACGCCCCCTCGCTGGGCTGGTCCGTCAGTGAGTTGGGCGAGGAAGTGATGCGCGCTTGGACCAAAACGCAAGTTCACCCTGATCCTGTGAACGGCTCGGAGAGTGCGTTCTACAACAACAACTACAACACGTTCGAAGATTGCGGGCTTTTGTTCCCCGAACTGCACAAGTCGTCGTCGGGGTCCATCGAAGTCCAACTCCCGTCGGTGTATTCCCAGTTGAACAGAACAGACATCATGACAGTGTTGAAGCGGTTAATCGACGACAAAGCGCCCGGCTTGGTCTGCCAGCCCGACATTGTCCCCGGCTTCGACCACGCCCAGGAGTTGCTTTTAGAAGAACCCGGGGGCGTGCACGTGGCGCTGGAGGTGTGTCCTCCCCGAGGGCCGCTGGGCCTTAAAGGACTCAAATTGCGGCGGATCTCGGGGGATTACGTGCAATACGATCGCTTTTGCCAAGAATTAATTGCCTGCATTACCATCTGAATTCTTAGGTCACTCTACATCGCAAATTTGTTAGTTGGGGGGCGTGTTTTAGCACACACACAAAACAAGTCTGGAGTATTACTGTGATTTTTTAGCGTTTATTTATGTTTTTCGTAGAATGAAAAGGTACAGTAGCCAATTGTTATGACAGAAAAGGAGAAAATACTTGGGTCCACGAGCTTGCGTAACGTCAGAAAAGTGGAACCGGCAGAATGGGTGGTTTTCCTTACTTTTATGAACATTCCAATCCAAAGCCTCGCTTGAGTTCTCTAGTCCATGCTGCCTGAGTGAACATTCCTACAATGTTTTCCCGCCTCTGTGTTTGGGAACCGCGTGGTAAGGCTGTGCGAAGAGTTACGAGACAAGTGTATGAAAAAGACGAAATCTAAGAACCGTTACTCCTAGTTGCGACGCCAAAATCTCGGGAGCTTTTCTCACCAGAAGGAAAGTCGCAGAAAGTGAAAGAGAAGTAGTACCATGTCCTCTGCCTCGAGATGCTGTAATGTCTTGTGCGTAGCTTTCTTCCTCTTCCTCTACCCCCCCCCCCATGTTCGAGTCTTTTTTAATCTTTAAATATTGACTCAAATGTTTTTTCTTTTTCTTGGAAAATCGCTTCCATCTTTTATTGTTTGTGTTGTTTCACAAATGCATAGGACTCCTGTTACCTTGTACAGCTTGTATTATAGGCCAGAACCTTTCCATTGAAATGTTACTTACGATATCAAATATGACCATTGGTTTTGTTTTCGAAGTGGTGAAATTTGAGTTCTAGAAAACATCCTCGTCGTATGCAACCAAATTTCGCCTGTCTTTATGCGAGCCCTTTTGCGCGTTCCGTGAAGCTGGGGATGAGAAAGAGGAAATGAAGACGACTGGTCCTGTTAGTGCAATACTTCTCAAACTCTTGCTTTTTCCCCAAATCGCAAACTCTTTTCAGCGGATAGCGTTTCCGGCTTGAAACACAAGAGCGCCGTTTTGAGTGCTGTATCAGATACTCTGTGGTTAGTCCTGTGACGTCACGGCCTCAAATTCCGCATTGCCGCATTACAATTCATAACACATTTTTTTGTGAACTTGGATCAGCACTTCCTTGCACCAAGTGCAGCCAACATCTTTTGTCCTAACTTCCTTGGAAACTGACGTATACTGAATAGTAGAGATATGACGTCAGGTGACTAAGAACTTGAGTTACGATTAGTCCGAGCTGAATATATTCTACTCAGTGCATTGCCGTTCTTTGGACTGGAATACATACGGAGAGACGTTGGCAGCACTCGGTGCTTTTTAGCACTGGATCAGATTCACAAATGAAACGCTGTACAATGCTCTTCAAAGAAGTCGACCCAAACAAACCTTCCCATGCCACTGGGAGGAAGCCTTGCCGTGCTTCATGTCACAAACGTTCGGAAGATGCTAGAGTCGGACATCGCTCACGCAACTACCAGCCGGTTAATATAGGACGTTTTTTTTTGGGTCGTTTTTTTTAAAGCGTACTGTAACAGTTTCTAAATCCCCAATTCCAGTTACTGGGGTCGTGCTTCGAGCAAGCCAATGAGTGTCCTCCCTGATCCCTATTTTGGGTTCTGGACGTGAGTTCGGCGGGAGGAGTACCGAGATGCTCACAACAGACGTGATCCGAACAATCTTCCCACGTCTTATACGAGGCGTCCTACGGATCCTTTGGGGATCATGTCACATTTTCGTCCCATTGAATCATACAAGCATGACGTCACAGGGCTAACAGCTATGTTTTCTCCTGCAACACTAAACATGCACTCAATGTTCCCAAGGAAAACGCCATTACTTATACGGTTAATTTCTAGACATACTTCCGAGGAGTGTGTCGCACAGGAAAGCAGTTTTTAGCCAATTGGGGCTAATGTAGCCAGGTTTGGGAAGCACTGCATTTGCGCTGGTGGAAACATACCGATAGTGGACCAAGTGGCGGACGAAGAGGCGTCATTAATGGGTTCGATTATGGGCTGCCTTCGCGCTAGCGACACTTTCAGCTGAACTCCGCTTACAGTGGTACCGTTCACTTCAGTGATAGCTTTGTCTGCGGCTTCTGTTTTGTCAAACGTGACGAATCCGCAACTGCGATCAAATTCAAACATTAGGAATTTCAAGTTTGGATCAAAGAAGCTCACTTCTTCTCGACTTCCATGGAAATGTTTACAACTTGGCCGAACGGCTGAAACGTCTTCTTGAGCAGTTCTTCCGTGATATCGAAACCGAAGACATATATCGTGTAGCCGCTTTTGGGCTTCTCCGGCCGCGCCGGTGGACTTTCTTTGACGGGTGACATAGACGGTAAAGTCTCTTCTTTCCTGGGTGATGTGGCTAAACCATCAGTAGGTTTAGAGGACACAAAACTTTCATACAAGTTTTGTACCTAAGATTTAGACAACTTTAGAAACGCAACGGACCTCATGTTCGCTTTCACTTTTTGTTTCTTCGAATCAGGTAGTGGGTCTTCAGCTGGCGAATCTCCACTCTGACTCGCTGAAAAAGGCTGAAAACCAGCTAAAACGCGGTCGGAGACTGACAGTTTCCGCTCTAAACCTCTTGATCGTTTGAACCCGGCTGTGTCATGCCGCTCGGGCGGTCGCGTTATGGCCGAAATTGCGCCAGATTTGATTAATTTTTTCGCTACTTCCCTGGCATCTCTTGCTTCAGCCGGGTGTTTCAACGTAGGCGTCTTTTCTACTTCGGGTTTAGGGGCTTTCATCGCTTGCAGTGCTTTTTTCTATAGCAATATCGGACATCAAAAACACGAAATTTCCTTATTTATGGCAGACGGTTATTGTTTAATTAACCTTTTTCTTCAATTTCTGGTACTTGGCCTGTAGCATAAGCTCCTCTTCGGTGAGGCTGGACGGAAAATGTATGTAAACCATTTTTTAGTATTTTTTCGGTGCTTCCCCACGATTAGCAACCTTCCTCAATAGCTTTGTTTACAAACTGTGCCGCCATGTTTTTCAACTTTCTAGAATTCGACGGAAGGTGACGCATTAGACACAGAAGACTTTACCTCTAAGCCAGGCTAGCCAACCATCAATGCACCCTCTTATCACGTGACTCGCGCCGACCAATGGTAGCCTTCCCGTAAGTGGAATTCCCGTCATTCAGCTGCTGGGCCTCGGCACTCCATTGTGTGTACGGGTGGAGGCTTGGTGCGTGGTGAGAACAACGGGTTGGATCCTTGGAACTTGTGTGTAGTGCTAGTGTAAAACGCCAGCTATACGATGGAAAAAAGCCACTAAATTTCGGATAATTTTGTGATTCCTGACGTAAGTTGGTGTTCTGCTCCGCCCTCATTCTGCCTTGCGAGTTGACAATTGTTATTGGCTTTGAAGTATTTTCGTGTCATTTTATTGATTAGAGTGCCCTGGTTTCAATGTAGTAGAGCTTCAGTCGGGGGGCCCACTACAACATTACACGATCTATCAAGCTGGGGGCCCGCAAGTACTAATACGTTTGACGGTAACGTAACATGTATTACGGCCAGTTGCTAAACGAGGGAAAATTCATAAAGGACAAGCTTCATCTGGTGATGCTAGGGCAGTCGAAAGCAAATGATAGACACCCCCTTCCAGACGTTGCTAACCCGTGGTTTGACACTTTAGCGTAGGTATAACCAGTGTATGTATCAATATTCAGGTGTAGGCGAGGTAAAGTTAATGGTTTTGATTTCTCAAGTAGGCAGGTCCCAACTTGCGTGGCAGCAGTAGGCAAAATAGGAGACGGTTTGTTGAAATGATCGTCCTTGTTTCCTCCACCCAGTCTTCCTCATGGCACCCTCCCCCAGCAAACCCATCCGTTTGGGCCAAATATCCTCGTTCACCTTGAGCTTTCACTGTCTAGTGCCTGGGCCGTGGGTTTTCGGTGTACACTGAGAAGTCACCACCAAAATCCCCAACGTCTTTCACTCCCTCTCCTCCCCATCCGTGTTCACCAGCCAGCCTAGTCGCCAGGAATCCTCCCTTTCATCATTTATAGCTTTTTGTGCGTGAAATGCACCGGGGCCAGCCGAGAGAAAGGCACACCTGCCTCATTTTCTTGCGTTACGTATCCGAGAGGCGGCTGACGAGAGAAAAAGTTGAAAAGCACGCGAGGACCTTGCATTCCTGCCGAGTGCGAGGTGAGAGAAGACGTCAGGAGCTTGCAGGAACCCAGGAAAATGGATTAGCTATATTTCTTGCTGGTTATTGGACGAATAACAAAAACAGTAGTCAACAGCAGCTTCTCTGGCGTCAGTCACAATCACCATCCTCAGCGTCAAAACCAAAGCGGCACTCTATTGGTATAGCTTAGGATCTAAACTTGGAAATTATTGTGAAAAATTCAAGCCGGTTGAGCACTTGTATTGTTCCGAATCTTTCCTGGAACTTTTTCCACTTCCAAAGCAGGTTTCTGGTTAAGATTGATAACAGATGGTTTAGCTATAAATACTATATTTTTACTCCAAGTACTTCTTATTACATTCATAGTGTGATAGCTAAAAATTAAATTAAATCAGTTCTATTTAACATTGTAACCAAATGATAATGAATATGTAGAACAATAATAAAACGGAATCAGGTGAAAGTTTGTACGTGAAAATAGTTTCAGGAGTCAGATTTTTAATTCAAATGTTAGAACTTCAGATTCTAATGTAATATTTAAATCTTGTAAACTTTAAAACATGTAAAGCTTTAAAGGTTGGTATAAGTTACAGTGCAAACAGTTCTAATCAATTTGATAGCGAAAAGATATTTCGAAGTCCGTTCAAATTAATTGTCTCCCTTTTTAAATTTCTTCTTCCAAGCCAGAATCTGCATTTTGAACCCATTTCAAGAAACTTTGTTTAGAGTCAAGTCAGTTTAACAGTAAGAAAGCATTGTCGTTGACCCGCAATTGTTGCCCAACGCTTGCATCGTAATTTCTTTATCATATTGCGGCTCCAACCAGGGTAGATTCTCTCCAAAAAGTGGTTAATCTTCGTTGTGTGTAACAAAACAACAGAATGTTCGTTGAAATCTAACCTAAAGCTAGCTACTTTTTATATAAAACTTGGATGTAACGCACCAAGAGATTAAGAAGCACCGTTGTATTAAATAGTTAGCCCCAAGGCGGTCCTTTTCTTTTAAAGCTAGGCTGCAGAATTAATTTTAACCCTGCTGCAAGCTAATTAGTGTAATGGGACACAATTCCCCATCGAGGTTACTATCTCCCGCTAATTCTCCAAAAGTAATCCCAACAAGCTGAATGAAGCTTGAGTTGTCAACTTTTCCCCAACTTTTTGCACTTTTCCTCGAATGATACACTGTTCGGGTGTATTTTATCTTTTGTTTAAAAGGAAACTGAAAAGAGTTTGTAGCAAGTTTTAGCGCTGAGCCTAAATAGGAACCGGACTCTTTTCTGCAAAGGTCAGACTCCAGGCTCGAGTCTGAACACGCAAGGAAAACGTGACGTCATGTCCTGTCATGCAAATGAGTGTGTGTAGAGATGTGTGTGAGTTAGTGGAGGGTGTGTAGGTTCGGCACGTCCGGACAGCGCAGGGGAAGGAAAAACTTGGGGGTTGGTCTGCCACCTTTTACGTTTACCTCACCAACATATACTCATATATGCGATCCTTTTCCGGTGCGCTGTTGCTCCAAATGGACACCTGGACCCGCTTTGTATGCTAATTAGGCCCCTCATAGGCTCCGCCGCTTGCTGGCGAGATTTTACTACGTTTCGCGATCATATGGAGCCTGCACCTTGACCGCATATGACTCAGACACGCCGTGTGTACACATATGTGTGCTTGCACTTTCTTCGTGTGTGTTGCGGAGAATATGCGAATTCGTTTGAGTAAATTAGGCTAAGGAGGGACACAAGGAGGCGTAATTAAAACGTTTGGGTGGAGATTCAAGAGCTATTAAGCCCCTAATTTGCATTCTGGGACTTACGTGGGCGCAACATGTGCCTTACGGTGTTGCTGCACGTGAAATCGGGTGATTTGGGCCAAGACAGATTGTCAGACAGAGGCTGACCTTTGGTTTGTCAGCAATATCAGGGTCTTTTTTGGTTTTCGAGGATTGGCGTCTTATCTGTTTTTCGCCAAGTTCATTGAGGGCTCATGAAGGACAGTTGGAAGGAGTACAAGTCCAAAGAGGCTTAGATAAAGGCTAGCAGTATGGGTTTCGAAAGAAATTTGGGTGGAAGGTGTTCTCAATGGCGGTCGGGCGACAAAGGTGTTGATACGTGGAGAAGGCTTTTTCTTGCGTATCGATTTGGAATGCGTGCGTAGGTGCTTCTCCCCGTTTGGAGGTTTGGGGGGGGGGGCAAAAGGGTTGGGTTTATATGGTCTGCTTGTAAACAAGGCGTGTATGTCACAAGTGGAGGCCAACTTGGCCATTTTCACTCGAGGGCGAATTCAGGTGGATACCTGCTTGGGATAATAGCGAAGCACTGCTGCAATAAGTTTGGGGTTGTAAAAAAAGGAGAGAAAAAACATTCCAGGGATACGGTCGAGTGCGTTTAACGATGTGCGTAGATGACTTGGGCAAATTCAGCGGAAATGCCAAAGCCGGTTCGCATTCGTGAGTTGTTACTCCAAAAGTAATTTATTAAGCTACGAAACTTGTGTTCAGATGAACTAGAAGCTAGTTTGTTTGTAGAAATGTCAAGCTTAAGTCAATTCTTAGGCAATAAGGTTTAAAAATTAGGAATAGTTCGGAATAATTTAGGAATAATTCGAATTAGTTCTAGAAAGTCCATGAATTCGAAGATAAATGTCGAGGTCTTCTCGAAATCACGAAGAGTGTATGGATCAAAGTCATTCAAAAGTGAGTTCAGACTCGATCAGCGTCATCCCCACAAGACTGACCTAGGCAAATTCAAACGAACACAGTTTACTTCAACTTCTACATTAGTCACTTCTGTTAAATGACAAATTATCTATTTAACGTTTTTTAAACGATTTAAACCCAGGCGGTCCGGGTTTTACAGTTCATCAAAGTCTTCCTCATTCTTTCCCAATTTATTCGTGTAAATTAAAATCAGTGAGGGGGGATTACAGTAGTCCAAGTGGAAGTTAAGTCAATGGAAAATTCGACTAGCTTACTTGCATAAGGGTTCGATCTCTGATTTCAAGTCCTCGGGGCCCTATTATATCGGCTCTTCTCGCTGGGGACTCATTTTCATCGGGACACCCAATAAAAGGGGCAAAGGGCGTTGAAAGTTCTAGACGTCACCAGACATCAACATTTAGGACCTTGGTGCTCCTTTCCTTTTTGATTCAGCACTGCGTCGATCTGCTGCCATCTCGAAACGAAGATTAACAGAATATAAACAAAAGGGCAAAGGGAGACCAGAATCCTGGACTCTTCCTGAACTGGAGACCAGCGAAAACTACTCTGTTGAGTTCACATATGCAACGCCGAAAAGAGAAAAAGTCAGTTTATCACTTTCGTTTCCTGGAAAAGATAATTGAATGGCCGTTGACTTAGAAAAGACTTTTGCAAGGGCTTAGTGCAATATAGAGGGACAACCCGGTCGAGTGATTTGGGAGATTTCCTTCCGATTAATGTCATGGTGTACATTCTTCGTTGCGGATGTACTACACCGGGAATTAGGCTTGAAGATTTCGCAACTGTCATTGAAAGAGTTTTGATAGTTAAATTTTGAATAATAATATTTAACGACAGTAGCATAGTAGTTTGTTTTAAAATAACAGAATCGTGAACTTTCAAGTGATGTGAGGGAAGATTCGGCTTGTAATAATAATAAAAAAGTATTACTTATAATCTATATTTAAATTGATTCTTTCAAAATGCTGTTTTTTAAACATAAATAGTAAAAACGTTCCTAACAGTTGTCGAACTTAGAAAAGATTATTTACAACTAGATTATTACACATGTTTACAAATATATTATATGTAAGTACCCCATAAGTGTTTCGTTTTCAGGGAATCAGGGCCAGACCTGTGTCTCCGAACGGTGGTCAGAAGCGTCACGTAGTGGAATGCATTGGAAAGAGTCGAACCCGGTTGTAAGAAAAAAATGTGCGCTAATGTTCCATTGGAACAATTTGCAGCACTGTTGCAAGGGCTTTTCGTAACAAATATTTTCTTTGATATTGAATCTTTCAGTTTCTTTTCGTTGTTCTGAAACATCACGACATATAAGCTAAGAGAGGCTTACAATCGACGATAGCCCATCACGGTTGCATTCTGTTCGCTTGTTTGGAGTTACCTTCTTACGAGTACATAATTAAAGAGGGTCGAACGCGGTCAAAGCTGCCCGCAGAAGCGAGATCGGCTCGGTTCACCCCTGTTCCCCTTCGGCGTCGGTTTTTCAGCCTAGTTTATTAACCGTACTTGGGACAAAACCGACCCCAGACAAAGTCCCAATGTTGAAAGCCACGGCACAGGGCAACAATGAGATTTCCCGTGGCGAAAAGCTTGCTGTGCGTCAGCGAACGTTCGGAAAAAGACGGCGTAGGGACACCACTCGCGCAACTGGCGTGGTGTTAGCAATAAGAAACTCATAAAACAGCATTGTATAGTACTGAAATTTCCATGGCAAGAGACATGATTGGAGGTCACAGAAACCTTCGTAAAAAGAATGGCGTGGGACACCACTCGCGCAACTGCCGTGGCGTTAGCAATAGGGACTTTGGACTGGGTCGTTTTTTAATACCTGTTCCTGTAGAAGGAAACTGTACTGAGGATAATGCAGAGGTCTAATTAAACCTCTTAAGGCTGATGTACCTTTATTTAGCTGTCGAAGGGGCTTGAAACTTAGTATACTTGCCTATACATCGCGAAAGATTCTTGGATCCTCAATGGCGATTATCGTTAGGTCCTAGTTAGCATTTTTCGCTGAATTCTCATTTCCTAACAGATCGTCAACACATTAACTTTATATACAATAGAGAGACACCTAATAGAGTACTGTTTATTCCGCTAAATGTCATGCACTTGAAGTATTTTCTTTCCATATCTCACCAGAATTTTGCGCTAATACTTGCGTATTAATTTATGCAGAAAAGATTACAGACTTCGCGGTTTATCTTTCTTGTAGATAAGGATTGGATATGCAAAGCTATGTAAGCTTTTCTCCTCATAGATATCCAACAGCCGTACTTAAATCGTGTTTTTTAATATAAATATAACATGCAAAATTCGCGGTCTACGTTTTCTTCTACGTGACGAATGATTCGAGCCCCTTACCCCCTTAATGGAGGTAAATCAGCCTCATGTGGCTTAACGAGACTCTTCGCTATCCCGTGTACAGTTTCTTTATCGTTCCTTCTTCTTTCTTTTTCCGCATATTACATGTGTGTGCGAGTTGTCACATCAGCCAAGAACTGATTAGGGACACTGTAGTTCTATCCAGGTGTTTGAGCCACCAAGATATTGATTTTCTTGGCCAGGAGTCATTCAGCTTCGGAGTCGTAGTACGCGGACGCTTCACGAAACGTGATGGCGAATGACTCCCGGTACTAAACCAAGGCTTTTAAATAAAGGAAAATCACAGATGATTCGTTGAGGAAAACTCGCTCGTCGCAATTACCATTTGGTATTGCTGTGCACTTTTAGTCCCAGTTCGGGGAACCATAATTAATTATGTATTGATCCAAAGGGTCTTACCCTTAGCAACACCTTAGCTGTTTACTTGTCTTTGAGAACTTACGGGGCTTTATCCTGCCTTTTACACGAGTAGGTTGGTTAGATTCCTTTTATCTGAACTTAAGCCCTTCAGCGTATCACGCAAAGCAAGAGTTACGGGCTTTCTGGGGCTAGTGTATTTTAAATTCCTTTTTGTAATAGCAGGAGCAGCCAACTCGTTTCTGATTCTGTTGAGTTTTGCGGGGTGACACGGTAGAAACTCCCAAGGCTAGATAGATCCCCACAAACTCTTCCATTGACCCATACCCCATGAAAGGCTTTTCCTGGAAAAAATTACGGGGCTTAATTCCTTTCCGTCTCTGGTACAAGCCGAAGCTTACTCGATGGTATTTTCCAGGATAAGAACCCGTGGCTTACTAGCTATTCTTTTCATTATGCGTGTAAAGTAATCCTTTCGATCACGTGGGCTTGAATTGTGAGGATTATCTCACGGGGTTGAAAAATAATCCTTTTGCATTTTTTGGCTGCGAAATCTGAAGTAAAGAGTGATTCTTTCTATTACACTGTTTAGAGAAAGTGGGCGCTATTTGTTGACGTCCTTTTTTTTAAAAAAAGGAAATCCCTAGATTTTAAGTTTACTATTTTTTTAAAAAAAAATTTCGATTGTCGTTCTTTTGTCATTCGTAGCGACATATTAAAATGGCAGTGCGCAAGTTGAAAGGCAAACGAAGCTTCAGGGTGTAGTTGTACTTGAAAAAAACAAGTACAGTGTCTGTTTCACATTGCGTTAAATGAAAAGGTCACAAGTGATACCGTGACCTTTGACCCAGACTGGCTATTTTTGATTCCTTTGTTTTCTGTCAGATGACACCGTCGAATGACACTCCTTCCCTAGAGTGACCTTCCACATTAGTAAGCGACATGTTGAAGTACGTGGCGTTAGTCAGTCAATAGTGAAAAGCTAAAGTAAATAGATTAACAGATATTTAAACATAAAGTTGAGAAATCAGAATCTAGCAAGTAGAGTGGCGAGTCAGAAGATGATGAATCTTTAATTAAGATTTTAGAAATGAGGCAAAAATGAGTGTTGGCAAAATTCTAATAAACTGAATATAGTTTATTACACTTGAATTAAATTCAGTTCTGAGTTATAAATGGTTCCTTCAAATTATTTTCACTGGATAAATTTTATGTTTCAAACCTTGAACTTTTTCCTGTTATAAATAATGCTTTCTGTCATAATTATGACGAGGCTTATGACGTCATTCAAAATAGGAAACGGTATAATTTGTTTATAATTATTATAACTTTTTTCGTAATTCTCCGACCTTACATTTGAAATGCATTCCATTGTTTCAGATGGAGAATGCTGCAATGCATTTAAATGCATTGACTTGCACTTCCCTTGAATTTGTTCAGGCTTGTAATGTTTCGGAAAAAATCGGACCTAAAAAAATTTACTTGCAACAAATTCTACACAATTTACGGGCTGATTTTTTGTCAAGGAGGACTGTTAAAGGTTTTGTGAAAACATAATGTCGCTATTATTAGCGAATAGCTTTTTAAATCAAGATTTTACTGCGTATAGTCGTTTATTTCTTTGTTATTACTTGCAATTTATAATTATTCTTTATTATTTTTGTTTCATTATTTTTTTATAACCTGGAACACGTGATATTTTAAGTTTTACTATCACGAGCCAAGAAAACTTGTCTTGCCCAACCACAGATGTCTAATTAAGCCTCCTGGGGCTGATTTACCCTCATTAGACTCGACGTAATGATATCTTTACTTTCCGTAAAGGTAAGACAAGCAGCTTGAAAGCCTACTTAGTAAAAGTACTGGATTATAAGCGTACTCAAAATATCCCCTATACGCTCGGTTCACTCGTTTCACCTGTAATCAAGCGAAATCAATCTCAAGTAGACTAATTGGTTCTATTTATTTTTTATTTATTTCATAGTCCTAATTTTGCAGTAGTTCTATTTTTCTTCTTTTTACAACTTGAGTTAACTTGTTCTTATTACTATTTCGAATTATTTATGTTACTATTATAGATTTGTGTTTCTTTAAATTGTATATCTTCGTTTAATCTTGCAGTCTGTCTAACCTCTCTTCTTTTTACAACTTCTAAGTAAATGTATTATTTTTTAATATCTCCAGTATTCTGTTATGTATTGTGTATTTTATTTCTATTTTAATGTAATTTCTTTTGTCTTCAAGTTTACTTTTATTGATTTTTTCCTTTAGTGTTACTAATTAGTTCTTAATAAGTTTATAATGTAATTTTGGTATTTTTTATTGTTAAATCGTTCGTAATTTTGCGTCAATTTACCTATTTGGGAACGGTACTTGAATTAGGGCCTTGCAAGTTTACATAAAAGCTTCGAAAGGGGAGCAAAAAGTCAAGATCACGTGTATGTCTCCGCTGCGTGGCCCGGTTTCGGGGTCTATTCTGTTCCGAGCTTCGCTGCGCTTCTGTTGGTCGGGTTGCCCGGGTCGGAAACTGGCAGCGGACCGCTTTTGGCGTTCGGAACGACCTTGGCCGGGTGACGCTACGTTCGCAAGGCACGGGTGGGCTCACTGTGTGAAGAGCTGGCGGGGGTTGGCTATGCTGTGTACGAGATTCTTGAAAAGAAGGTGGGGTTAGGGTCGGGAGTTGCTCTGTCTCCCGTTCTCCCCACTGCCAGGGCCCCCACGGGGTGGGAAGGTTGAAGTAAGCGTGAAGGTAGACAGCAAGTCGTGTACAAGTCTGTCTAACAGTTCAAACATTCTACTACGTTAGCCAAAGCAGAGGTAACGCCCCTCCCTTTTACGTTGAGCCTTCTCTCTAGCTTTCTTACGTAAACCAGACTAACCCTTGACTACTCAGTTATGCTTTGGGCTTTATCTACAGGAAAGTCCTTGTCGCGTTCACCCCTGATTACGATTCATTCTTGTGATTAAGATTCACTTTCACGATTTTTTTAAAAATATGAAATAAACAAATGAACATGAGGGCCAATAGCTTGCATTGGTTCTAATAGGAAAAACAACTTATGCTTGGACAAGAATAAAAGATAGAATTGAAATGAAAATAAGTTAAAGAATAAAATGAAAGAAGCTTGTTAGAGTTTTCTTTAGAGTAAGCGTAGGTTTTAACATATTCCCCGTGGCTTGTATATCGCGTTGCTCATTTTGCTCTTTAGTGTTGCTTTTGGATTTGCTAGACAAAAAAGAGGAGACGGAACAAACAACCAAGAATTCCAATAACAAATAAAAAAGACAAAGATAAAACTGCTTGTTCAGAACATTCACAAAAGTCCAAGCCAACTTAGCGAACTGATACCGAAACAAAAGCATGGCTGTTGTCCTAATACCCTCAGAAAACGTCGTCCAAAACACATGTGCTGGGATTTGACGTTATATGTTAATCGTAGCATATATTTTACTTTACTTGTTATTTACTTTTTTGGTTAAAATTCGTTTTCCTTTTTAGTTCCATTTTACTTTACTTTTGGTTGCATTTTATTTTACTTTTTAGTTACATTTTTTTAACTTTAATACCTATGTTGTTTAGCATGTACCTGCTTTATTCTACTCCTAATAATGCCCGTATTAAATGAATATTTTTAATTTATTACGTTGGTTTATGGGCTACTAAATTTGTAAGTGTTTAACACAGCAAGATATATAGGTTTCCCTTCTTTCGTAAAAGGACAGCATTTGTTATAGAGTACAGGTGAATTTTTAATGCTTTCCTTTTCTGCTTTCCACTGCCGAAAGAATAAAGAAAAAGTAAATTAATGTACTCAGTACCAGTAAATTATATATACTGATTATTATTGAAATATTAAATATCATTACATTGAAGTATAAATTAAATTAGCTCACGCCTGAATTTCACCCTTTTATGAACTTGGGGTGCAATCGACGTTGGTTAGTGCGATTGCTGTTGCTAGGAGCAGGACCGTCAGGTGCTGCCGTTTCCGGGTGAACCCGCGAATCGTGTTCTTTCGCTTCTTATCTGTTCTGAGTGAGCGGTTGGTGCAGGGATCGCTTGACCCGCCTCTCACCGGGGTATTTTTAGTGCAAACGTGCTACTGTGCGTCCTTGTGAAAGAACACAGGAAAACTTAATGGGTAAGATAGCAAAGGGCTAGGGTTGCCACGTAGTCACTTGCATGCGCGAAATGCCAGGTTTTACCCAGAAAACAATAAAAGACGAGGTTTCGAATAGAGCTGGACGTATCGCCCCGAGTGCAGTACGATTCCCAGTGTAGTAATAGTAGGAGTAGTACTACGACGAGTAGCGGAGTTGTAGGAAAGTAAGTGGTCGAGTGAGGATTGGTGGGGCTTTTAGAAAAGCATTGTGCTCCAGGCGCAGTTTCCTTTGGCCCAACCTCGAGGAAAGGGAACGGGTCTACCAGAATATTATTTATTTATTTTTTTGAAAAAAGAGAGAAAAATTTGAGCTCCTCTGTCCGAAAGCCGTGCGTGCCACAGGGGGTAGCGCCCAAGTGACTTTGGGGCGTGTCTTAGGGCCCTTCCAAGAAAGTTGGGGGTTGAGGACGATCCCGTGCTGGTAACGTGACTGACGGACGGGGTCCAGACCCCCAAAGCACGCCAGATCACAAACTATGCCAAGCCCAGGCAAAACCCATAGCGACATAGCACCGAGTGGCTGGTCAAAATCAGACAGGCCCAACGGCTGAGGACTCAGCTCGCTTTTTTTTTGGTGACCGAAAAGGAAAAACAAGTTTTCCCGGTGTGAATGACAACCTTTGCAAATTGCGGACCCCCCTGAAACGGATGTTGTTCAAGTTTCGGGCTTGCAAGAAGGTTTTGGAATAAGTTTCTCTCCAAAAGCGCAAGGATTGGGTAGTGGATTGTCAGCTCGTGTTATGAATGGTGTTTAGTGAGTATTGAGGCCAGGGTTGACGGGTGCTGTAGTAATTAAAGGTGGGTTAAGTGTGAGAGGGTTGATACTGTTGGATAGCCAAATTAGTGGATTTTACCGCCGGAGTCATTGGGTACGCATGATATGTGTGTTTGGATCTCCCGAGTTGAGAGGAAATGCAAGCCAGCGTGGTGTATTTGAAGTGGATTTAAATTTATTAAGTTTGGTTGGATTCGGTTAAGGATTTCGGTTGTTTCATGTGATTGGTATTAGTTGGAAAATAGTCTTAAAGTTTTGGGTTGAGTTGTTCTTTTTGTCATAAAAATTGATTCAGTTCACAACTTTAAGACAATTTTTTAGTTCATATCAATTTTCAAGAGTCGAAATCATTCACAACGTGAACGTACTGCTTTTTGGGGCTTTCTAACCATTTGATAGCGGGATTTTTTAAAACTTTTTTTTTACTAGGCCGAGCTCAACCTAACGTGAACCCATCCTAACGTTAGTCTGAGCTTTAGCTATATTTATATAAGCTTTCCAGAATCTTTCGGTTGCCTGGAAATGGACGCTTACGACCCAACGGGTTTGTTTTGTTTCCCATTGCACCTAGCGTGGAAAAATTGCATTATAAAGATAGCTTGTATTAAACACAGTAAACTTGAAGCAGACTAAGTAACAAAGCTTAAGGAAGTTTACAACGTTAAAGCAGTTGAAACCCCTCAGAAAAGTGATTGGGATAGTGTTGAAGCCTTTGTGAATTTCCAGGTCAGGTTTAAGTCAGGATTGATTTTGTTTGATTCAGTGTCTGGTAGAAATACGGCAAAAAAAGTCCGGGATAGTAACATTGAATTGATTCAAAGTAGGTGGGCTAGTCCAGATAATTAGATTGCAAATGTCTGTAAATCGTAATGTTATTTTTGACTTATGTGAAATAAAAATTCATAATTGTTCTTTCGTAATAAACTGGAACTAAATCAGTGTAAAATTTTGAATATATTATTTATTTATTTTTGCAAATTGAATTCATCGTAGGCTTCCTCCTCTTGATAGGCCTTTTAGTTACATATCTTTGAGTTACATTAACGCATGGTACGTCTAATAGATTATGTTGAATAAATTGATTGATCTGATTGGGCGTGAACAAACTACAATCTGACGTGAACTCTTCTCAAAAAAGTCGATAAATCTATTAAAAAGTAACCCAAAAAGGGGATTCATTTGAATTTGTCTAGATCTCAGTGACGTGTAGTCGTTAGGGGAAAAGAACAGAAATCGTGAGAGTTGGTTGGTCAGGAAAACATTTATGTCGAATTCTGTTGCCTTTTATACGAATAAAAACCTCATTGGGGGTATTTTCTTCCCAACAAGAATGAAAAGATCGCGAAAAAATTGGGATTTCCAAGGTTATTGTTTTCACGCGCTGAAATGTCGGTATGTCGATCGTTGGCGCAAAGCGGCGAAAAAGTCGGTTCACTTGGTAGAACGCGCTTTTGTCGTGAAGCAGCCAGGCATTCGTGGCTGGTTTCCTAATTCAGCATTGATAAGGCTAGACGCCCAGAATGAACGCAATGGCTCTGACTTGGACTTATTTTTATGGTATTTTCTCTCTCGCAGGTGCATAAATGATAGACGAGGGACACTTTGGTCGCTTGCAGTCGTGGAGTCTTTGAATGGGCCGTCTGGTCGTGAAGGCCCCAGGGGCACACTTGGATACCCAATCATGCACAGCAGCAGAAGAGCAGCCCACATTACCTCAGCAACGCAGCGAAAGTGCGACGCCGAGCTGGCCTCCACGCGCGGACGCAGCCCCAGTCCCGAGAACACGCCCTTTAACCGTAATGGGCAGCTGGAAGAAGACCATGCTGCCTCGCCACCCAAAAGAATGTGTACTTACGAAGACGAAGCGGAATCTGGTCGACAGTCATGGGTACACTGGCAAAAGAGTTCATTTTGCTTTTTATTTATGTATTTTTACCCCTTTTTTGGTGTGTAATTTTTGTTCGCGGCAAAAATCGGGTCGTCAGGCAAAAGATCTCCTAATTTTCTAATTTATTTGTGTCTTTTTTGTTCGTATCTTATTTGTTTCATTTTTGTCTTTTAAGGTTTTATTTTTGTTTTATTTAGTTTTACGTGGGCAAAATGAAATAATAATTCATTTCCTTTTCATTGGCATTTTTCTTTTTGGCATTTTTGTTTTCGGCAAAAATCGGTTCGTCTGGCAGAACATATACTAATTTTCCAGTGTATTTGTGTCTTTTCATTTGTTACTTATTTTGTTTAATTTTTGTCGTTTAATTTTATACAAAAAAATATATTTAGTTGTAAGTGTAATTCTTTGACATTTTTTAATGGGATTTTTAGGTTCATTTAGATTTCTTTATTTGCCTCTGATTTTTGCTTTGTGAATTGTGATTTTCATTTCAAGAATTTTATTTTAATTTTGAGTTTAAATTTTTTTTTTTTTTTGCTTTAAGGAGACGACCTCTTTAATTCGTCCTGCTGCCGCAGATGGTGCTGGCCAAGCAGGGGCGATGAACGGCGCGGAGCAGAAGAAGGACGCTGTGGTGGCGCGCAAGCTGCCCAAGAAACGGAAATACGATCCGGCCGAACTAGAGAACTTGCCCAGCAACGCGGCATCGACGAGTGCGGACGCGAGCCAGGCTCACGCGCACAGTCACGGGCGGGAAGCCAGCGACCGGAGTCCCGACCTTAGTGCGAACAGTGTCCCCGCCGCCAAAGAAGGTGCCAGTGGGCGTGGTGGCAGTGCGGGTCGGCCCCCGGAGGTGGACTTGTCCGACTGGAAAAACCATCGCGTGCTGGCCAAAAAAGGAGGATGTTACGTGGCTGGTTTTATTCAAAGCGTGGCCGGTCCGGCCGATCTCTGGGTGTTGCTGGACGGCGACGTTGAGCCGACTTTGTACTCAAACTTGACAACGTCGGGCAAACTGGACGTGATAAGCGACGCCAGTCCCACGCCCGGCCAGCTGGCGCTGGGTGTCGTGGTGTGTTTGCGTGAAAGCCCGGACTCGCAGTTGTTCGTGGAAGGTGTCATTTGTCAGATTAAGCACCAGGCCACCCCGACTCAGTATCTCGTGAGCATTTTTGGAAAGGAGAACGAGGAGCGGTGGGTGAAGAAGCCCAACATCCGGCTCATCCAACCCCCCTGGTGGGAAGAATTGGAATCCCATCGCACCGAAACGGATCAGCACGGAGCTCGGCCGCTCCATCCGCCTTCTGTTGCACTTGTTATCGAAGAACCACAGGTGGATGCAGAGGATCTGGTGCTGAAGGTCCACTCGCCCCACCTCCCAGGGCAGGCGGGGCTGCTCGATGCCAGTAGCAAGACGCCGAATGGCGGCATGGACCGAAACTCGCCGCTGCCGGCGGTACCGGGCTCGCGGATTGTGCCCGCAGACTTCAGTCTGATGACGCATCTCTACCGCCGGTCGACCACGCCCCCGGAGATGAGCTCCACGCCGGTGATGAGCCATCATTTAGGCGTGGGAGGAGGCGTCCACCCGGAGACGCCCATGGCGGCGCTGAACCTGGCCGGGTCGGAGGAGCTGAAACGGGCCAGGCCGTACGACTCGTACGATTACGGCGAGTCGGACGACGAACTGAAGCGGGAGGATATTAGGTTTGACGGACCGTTTGCGTCCATGCACCAGCGGTCCATGTCGCTCACGCCTCGCGCGCTGTGTGACGGCGGACAGGTGTCCGGCAGCAGCGGGAGCAAGCGGAGCAGTATGCAGAGCCGGGCGAGTAGCTCGAGCGTCATGGACCAGGATGTGCACATGACCAGGTCGCAGCCGACGACGCCGAGTCCTTTCCCAGGTAAATCCTTAGAAAAAATTGCAAATGCTTTGCGTTACCGGGCGTATTTCGAAGTTGGTGTATATTTGCACCGCTAATGTCACTGTATGATAGCTGTGTCGGAAATCTTTGTTTAACTATTGGCTGCGCGCAAAGAACGACAGATTTCTGGGAAGAATAGAAATGAGTAGTAAGGTCTTTGTGTATTTCGAGTCAGAATGCTTCAGAATAAAGCGTAAAATAGATTTTATTTATTGCGAAAGCGGTTTTACAGCTGTTTCTAGGCGATTTAACGACAGGGAGGAGTAAGCGATGTGAGTCACCTCTGTACATGTGTGGGAGGTAGGAATAGTCAGGGGGTGGGGCATGCTATAAATGATGGAACTGATCTTGAAGGCAAGCTTCTTAGTTCGTGATGTTTTCTTTCTGTGTTTCCTTAAGTCACAATTTACCCACAAACACGACTCTAATGTTATTTTTTATTAGTATTATTATTGTTATTTTTTCTATCAGCGAGAGCCTTCGTTAAGGTATGCGCGTGGAAAATAGTAAACAAATAGTTCAGATATGGCAATTACAGGTCGTGCAACTACCAAAGCGTTAGCAATAAGGCGCTGACTGTACAGTACTCGGCACATAAAACAACCCAAACCCTTGTACTGGTCCAATTCTAGTCTGTGTAAAAATAACGGTGATGGTAAATAGAATGAACCAGTGAAAGGTATACACTGGCATAAACGGGAAAAAACCCGTCCTATTGCTAACGTCCCACGCCACTGGGAGGAAGCGTTGTTGCGAGTCACAAACGTTTGGAAGACGCAAAAGAGGGACACCGCTCGCGCAACTGCCTGGTCGTTAGGCACCCGACGGTTTGTTTGGGTCGTTTTACGTGCCGAGTACTGTACAGTACTCGTAAAAAAAACTCGCAGTGGTGTGGGGCGCTAGCATGGGGCGGGTTGTTGGGCCCCGTTTTTTGAATGACTACTGTACAGTACTCTACGCCTCTTTCGCGTCTTCCGAACGTTTCTGGTCCGCAACAAGGCCTCCTACAACTGGTGTGGGACGTTAGTAATACGACGGTTTGTTTTTGTCTTTTTTGGCGGAGTACTGTACAGTACTCGTACAAAAAAAAAACTACCCGAACAAACCGTCCTATTGCTAACAGCCCAAGCCACTGAGGAAGCGTTGTTGCGGGTCAAAAGCGTTCGAAAGACGGAAAACAGGGACGCCGCTCGTTCAACTGCCGGGCCGGTAGGCACCCGACGGTTTGTTTGGGTTGGGTTTTTTGTCGAATACTGTACTCGGCAAAAAAATCGGGCCCAACAAACCGCCCCTATGCTAACGCCCCACGCTACTGGGGAGGAAGCCTTGCGGGTCAAAAACGTTCGAAAGACGAAAAAAGGGGGCACCGCTCACGCAACTGCCGTGGCGGTAGGATAGGGAAGTTTGTTTGGCCCGTTTGTTTGCCGAGTACTGTACAGTACAAGGCAAAAATATCGGACCCAGCCAAATCCACCGTTACCAACGCCACGGCAGTTGCGCGTGCGGTGGTCCATCCTAGCATCTTCGAAACGTTTGTGACCCGCAACTGCCGTGACGTTAGCAAAGAGACTTTGGCTGGATTTTTCTTTACACTATATTTGTTTTGAGATTCTGTAATACATTATTTAGATACACGACCATTCGCATTCGGATGGTTCTTCTTTTTTTATTTTAAAAGAACTTAATAAATTTTTGGAACCAAGTAAATCTTTGTATTTGTTGCACAGGTGCGCGCTCCTTGACAGGCACACCGCAAAAGTACAAGAAGGGCGACGTGGTGGCCGGTCCGAGCGGCATTCGCAAGAAGTTTAACGGCAAGCAGTGGCGCCGTCTGTGCTCCAAAGAAGGCTGTACCAAAGAGTCGCAGCGCCGTGGCTTTTGCTCGCGCCATTTGAGTCTCAAGGGCAAAAGCTTGCGCGGGTCCTCGACGCTTAGTTTCCCCGGCCGGAGCAAAGGTTTGCTCAAAGACGGCCAGAACCTGGAGTGGGAAGACGCGACTTCCTCGCGAGATTCCACGGAGCCCTCGCCAACTTCCAGTACTTTGGCCTCCACGCCGGGGAATCTCTCTTCCTCGCTGGAACATCGCCGAAGTGTCACCAACTGTGGCGGAATGATGGGCCTAGGCTTGAACAATAGTGGCCTGCCTTCTCATTTGTCGCAGGACGAAACCGAAGCTGCCAACATGTTAGTCTCCCTGGGCAACTCCCGGTCCACCACGCCGGCCTACTCCCCAGCGCCCTCTCCGAGCATTGTCCAGTCGCCGATTAGCACCACGGGCTTGCGGCATGGGAACGTTTTCATGCCGATTTGCCAAGACCGGAACAGTATGCTCTCTTCGCGGCCGCCGGCGCATCCGCACCAGCCGGCCGCGCACGCCCCGCCCCGTATTTCGCCCGGCGGACTCAGCGCCAATCCACCCTTACGGCATTATTCGGCACCTGTCCCTACTTACCCGCATCACCAGGGCGTCATCCGACCGGAGTCGCAACGGCCGAATATGCAGGACAATACGTCACCGGCCAGTTCCAACGGGGCGGCCACCAGCGTGATCCGCATGTCGCCAGCGCCACCTAGTTTCAAGATCTCGCCGTCGCCCACCCACGTGTACAACGAGGCGTCGCCCTATTTGCCTTCGCGGTCCTCGGCCCATCTCGGGGTCAACTTCAGCGTCCAGGCCACGCCCAAGAGTGCGACTGGGCCGCCCTTGCTCCAGCAGGCCTTGACGAGCGGCACGTCCTCCCGCTCGGCAGCGGTGACGGTGATCCAGACCAGTACGACCTTACTCCACCATCAGCAGCAACAGCAGCGGCCGCCCATTCCCAGCCAATTCAGTCCCACGGCGTCCAGCGGACCGCCCAAGAGTCGGACGGCCAGTCCTCGGCAGCCCGAGACCTTACTTCCGGTGTATCCTGTGGTGAGCGTGAACTTCGAAGCAGCGCCACGACTCGGACATTTGGTGGCCAACGAGAGTGGCAGTGCGGGGAAGCACCGGGAGCTTAGCGGCGGTAACGGCGCAGGCCCGGTGGGCGGAGCCGAGGGTGTGAACTTGTATTACCTGGTGGCGAAAGGTGAAGGAGGGGGACACGAGGAGGGTAAACCCATTTTAGTGAGGTCGGTTCATCCTAGTATGAGCTATGCATCCAGCCACGCGGGTACTCCGCCGTCAGCAGCAGCGCCACCTTCCTCTTCAACGGCAGCTCTCTTGACGAGTGTCCCCAGTAATTATCGCGGACCAAATCAGAACCCTGTGACGAGTCAGGCGGGGAGGCTAGCGGAGGAATCCACGCTGGATGGCCGCCCGGTGGCCAATGGAATTTTGGGCAGCCGGCCATCGAACGTGTCGGCCTTCCAAGTCTTAAATCTGACTGCTTCAGCGTCGGCAGTTGTGCCAACAGCTCCTAGTAACTCCGCGAAAGACAGCAGCAATAACCTAACGGTGGGGATGACTAACGTCGCCGAGACTTCAGGTGAGGTGCGCTCTCTTTTTCCTTTCTCTTTCCACGCCTAGCGTACTTTTCATTGTTCTTCGCTATTGTCATACATTTCATACAGTTGCAGGTTTTCGTTCATTTAATAGTTGGTGTATGTGTGTGTGAGACATTCGTTTGGGTTAGTTCATCTTAACAAGATCGCTTGGTCTTTTACGTCGTTTATAGTAACGCCATCTAGTAGTAACGAGATGCATGTAGAATAAAACATTTTTATGGATATTTTATTGGCAGTGGGGTTAATATACTCGAAAACTTTTTAATTTGTCGGTTCTTGCCGCGATAGAAAACATGGAGTTCACGTGACTGCCATGTTTACGAAATCGAACGTCGCCATGTTGGTTCGCGCGATTGCGTTTGCTTCCCGCCGTTTCTGTATCGCAGACGGAAATTTTTGCAACGGCGGGAAAATACGTCATCGGGCCCCAAGATGCCGACGTTTCAACTAGCAAAGATGGCAGCGTGCGGCGAATATTTCTGGGTGATTGAGATTAAGCTTTTGTGAGTTAATTTACTACTTTTCCAGTTACGCCGTTTGCTTTCAGTGGAATTAGATAGTGTTATCAAGCGTTGCACTGCTGTCTACGCGGAACTGGGCAAAAAGGAAAAATAAGATTGAGGAATTAATCCAAAGGATGAAAACTATACACAGGGGACGCATTTTCCAGTCACGCCGCTTTCTTTTAATGCAGTTAGATCATTATGCTGTCAAAGAACGTTCGAAACCGCTGATTATACTGTGTTGGGCAACAATTGATGTTCTTATTGCGAAAGCCTTGCTGCGGGTTACGCAACGTTCACGAAAAGGTGGCGTGATGGCCATGTCGTGTAGTTAGCGTAGGACGTTTTGCTGGTGTCGTTTCTATCGATGACATCTCCACGCACAGTTGAGAAAAGGAGTCCTTGAGAAGAACACAGGGGTCTTTGGTATTTAGGTCTGCTATATTTGTTCAAAAAAATTTAATTTTCATTGATACTTGGTCTTTTTCCTATGGAATAGGTTGGCTATTAATAGTACCGAAGAAGTAACATTCGACAGTCCTCAGTGAAAGGCACGTATGAATGAGATGCAGGGAGGCTTGTTGTATTTTGCGCTCCTATACAGCTCAATGAAGGCATCACTTGAGCGTAGTCAGTTGACAGGCAGGAAATAGGGTTGAAAGAAACAACGAAACGATGTGGATCTTGGCCAATGTCTTGTTTGCAGGACCTCAAATCTCTTAGGACAACTTTGTATCCATGCCAGCTTGGCACACTCTTTATTTGCCACGGGGGATTAACTGTCTTTTTGTCTTTCCTCCTTTAGAATGGAATGATGAAACTGCCGCTCCGGTCACCGTCTTTCCTTGGCACACGTTAGTTCCTTTTCTTACTACAGCTCCGTCACCGCCCACGCCCCTTCACGCTCTTTCTCCACGTCCTCCTCTCTACGCTCCTTCTTCTTCCACCTCCCAGACCGGCAACAGCAATGAACCCCACAACTACGGCAAAGCTCCCCCCGAAGAAATGAAGAAGGAAAACCACACCACCGTGCCAAGACCCAGTGCAAGCGAGCTTTCTTTCACCGAGAAAGAACCTTGCCCCTCGAGCGCCCCGCCCGCTGCTAATCAAAAGCCCAAATCCTACCAGCAGTCTTTTGCATCCAGTAAACCGGTTTCTGTGGGACAAGAAGCGACCACCGAACTCCCCGAAATCGATGACACGGTCGAAGACGACGTTTTCGAGAACGAACCGTCCACGCCCGCCGTTCCCTTAACACCAACGTCCGCCACCACCCCTGCGGCCAACAGTGAAGCCAGTAAACGACGATCGCAGTCGCTGAGCGCGCTCAGCAAGGATGAGCTGAAGAGTCCGCGGAAGACGAAAGAGAAAGATCACGTACGCCGACCCATGAACGCCTTCATGATTTTCAGCAAGCGTCACCGCGCCTTGGTCCACCAACGCCACCCGAATCAAGACAACCGGACCGTGTCCAAGATCCTCGGCGAGTGGTGGTACGCGCTGAAACCCGAAGAAAAACAACAATACCATGACCTCGCCTTCCAGGTCAAGGAAGCACATTTCAAAGCGCATCCTGACTGGAAGTGGTGCAGTAAAGATCGCCGGAAATCCGGATCGACCAGTTCGTCGAAAGCGGAGGGCGGCAAAGAACCACGCTTGACTCTCGGATCCACAGATTCGATAGGACCGGTTTCTTCCAATACCGCTGAAGAGAACACACCCGATCTGACTCCGAACGCTGATCATCAGGTAAAGAAGTGAACTAGAAATTATATAAAAAATCACGGAACGAAGTTAATTAAAAAGAAACGAAGGCAACGTAGAAATAGAAATTAAAAGTAAAGAAAGTAAAGTAAAAAAATCAAAAGAAATAAAAGGGAAAGATAATTTTAAAAAAACTAGATTAAATGAATTTAAAAAACGACAAGTATACGGAAATAAATAGTAAATACAGTGGAACCCGCTTATAACGATGGGCTCGGGACCGGACAGTCGATATCGGTATAAGCGAAGTATCGGTATATCAGAACTTGCCTATACATAGGGGAAAGAAATACAAATTGGGGAAAGAAAAAAAATAAGCTTAACTGAACATTCGTTGACAATGTTCAGTTAAGCTTATTTTTTTTCGAAGGTGAAAGGTCGAAGGTGAAAGGTGGTGAAAGCTAGTTACGTCTTGTTTTGAAAACCTGTTACACAGTCGTTCTTTCCAGGGAATTACTGACACCCCTTTCAGAGCTAAGGAATTAGTGTCATCGATATGTCAAAGGGCATCGTTATATCCGGAATCATTAACCATTGCCAGATACCACATGGGGCTTCAAAAGTATATCAGTTAATGCGAATTATCGTTATAAGCGATATCGGTATAACCGAATATCATTCTCATTGGGTTAAATGGGACTAAAACGGGACCGTAAGTTTTGTATCGCTATAGGCGGGTTATCGTTATATCCGATATCGGTATAAGTGGGTTCCACTGTAGTAGGAACAAAGAAATAATTTTAAATGAAATTTGACGAGTTTAAATTCTGGTGTCCATTTGATACAACTACTGCTATTATTTGCGTATTTACTTTTTATAAATGTTTATATTGTTGTCAAGTTTACTCTTGTTAAAAGTTTTATATGTATATTATTGTGACAATTACTAATATGTATTCGTTGTTGTTAATGTTTTTACTATTTAATCACAATGGTTAACTTTGCTGTTGCTTTTATTAGTTATTTTTTAGTAATTCCAACATTATCCCATAGGAATCGGAAAAGCTTGCGCGGAACGATTTGCCCAGCGAAGATCTTTCGGACGACGACAGAATGGTGAGTTGTTTCGAGAACTAATAATTAGTAACTTATCTATTAGAGTTAGAATTGGGAAGTGTGACGATTTTGTTGATACTTAGGTCATTTGTGAAGAAGGGAATGAATCAGCGCCTGTTGTCGAGCCGCCAGTGCCAAGTTTGGACATAGATTTGCAGTGTAGCGAAAAGGTCTTAGTTTCTGATACCGAATCCGAAACGGAAGAGAAAAAGTTACAAGCAGCTCACAACAGCCCGGTAGCCAATCTAGGCAGTGATATTACGGTCCGGCCCAAGCCCATTAAAGCTAGGTACGTTTCGGTACGTTTCTGTTCGTCTCAGATTACTAACAGATTCGTATAACTCAACATTAGGCCTGCCTCGATGTACGAGGAAACCACGTGTCCTTCGCCGCGATCAGAAAGAACGGGATTCTTCCTCTCCGGGCCGCAGAGTTTGCAAGCTACCGGTGGCGCGTTCAAGTCCATGCCGTCGCCTCTCCGCGGGAAAGCTCAGGTGCAAGCGTTCGAGTTCCCGCCCCCTCGTCCGCCTTCGAATGAATCGCAAGAACACAAGACAAATTCACGGAACAGTTACGCAGTCAATAGAGCGTCGGCTGAACAGCAGCAAGCGCTTATGCTGTCGGTTAAAAACGCGCGACCGAACCAGGTGCCTGTTTCTACCGCCACGTCAGTTGTTGTAACGCACGTACAACAGCCGGCTGCCGTTGCGACGGCGTGTCCAGTATTGATAACCAGCGTTGCACAAAGGTCAATACCAGAAGGGGCCGGTAGCAGCAAACCTGGGCAGCAGTTTGGGTATCCGGGTACGAACGCGACGGGCGCCACCTTTTCGACGAATACTTTCGTGCAGCCTGCCCTTCCATCGCCCGGTACTTGTCATAATTGATGTTCTATGGTTGTTTTATTGTAAAGGTTTGAATTTGGTAGGTCATTCCAGTCAAGTGACGCGTTGGTCGCATTCAGCGCCGTCTACTCCTTCTGTGATCGTCACCAAACCCGATGGCATTCATTCATCGTTACCCATGTCGTTGTAAGTATATGTTTAGTTGCAAAACGGGTCTGGAAAAACGCAAGTGGGCTCTTGTCCGTTACGAAAAGACACTTTAAAATATTCAATAAGAAGAACAATTAAGAGCAATTTTGGAAGCGGTAGAACATGTTTCACGAAAGCTCCGGGTAAATAGGCGATGTTGTCTAGTTCCAGACGAGCGCTAAACTCACGGAGAAGCTCTGGAAGTAGAACTCATTATCAATTAACCCAACAAGTACAAAAAGAAAAATCGATTAACTAAATGGAAAGGGATACCAGGTCACGCCGACGTAATGGGAAATGAGGTAGCGGGCAAATCATCTAAGCAAGGAAGACTATTCGACAACAAACGTTTTAGTAAGACACGAAATATTGAGCGTCATGAAAAGTGGAAGGAAGAAGGATTGTTTTACCAACGTCGGAGCTAATATGTTGCAGAAGACAATATTGAAAACAGAATATCTGGAGAAACTTGAAAAGAAAAGTGCTGTAGCAATACAGTGACATTGGACGCAATATTAGATTCAAAGAAAGTATGCTCTGTGAGCGAAATGTTTTTCTAAACATGTTGCGCGAATTTCACAAGCAAATTGCAGGTTGTATCTAATAACGGTAATTTAAAATTATTCCTGACTAGATAATGAAAAAGAAAGTGGGAGACGATCATGTGTCGCGTTTGTGATATACTTTGTCTTAGAACAACGAGAACCAAACATTTTTATGACCTATATAGAACTATTGAATAACAACATTTTTATCTGAGAACAGCAGTTTACTCTTATTTGTTAATAACTAAGTTTTAAAAAGGTCAATAGGCACGGCCTACGACGGCATCCAATTTTAAAAAAAAGTTTTTTTAAAAAAATAGTGGAAGGTGACGTGTCACTTTTGCAACATATCTCGATCTAAAAACAGCAAAACCAAATAAGAAATGCAATAACTATAATAGAAATATAATAACTTCGACCTTAATTTAACTATATAAAATGTAAAAATGAAAATAATTATCAAAATTGAGCTAATTTCAGAATGTTTTTGAAAATGTTCCAGTATTTCGACGGGAACCTCGATTCGGCCAGTAGACGACTCACCGTGCTTCGCGAGTGTCATGAACTTGAAATCGGGGACGTTGACGCCCGTAACCATCGCAGACTTTAACCGGCCTTCGAGGGTGAAAGCTGTCGTGGCAACGATCCCAACGGCATCAGAGGTGGAAGAAGCTGCAGCGGCCTTAAATGGCGGATCATCGGGACCAGCGGCGCCCGAACCGGCTTCTGGACTCATGCCCCCGCCGGAATGTCCGGCTGACAAAGACCGAGACAAGCCCAAATTCGTCTTAGCTCCCACTCCTGCACAATTAGGCAAAGCTCCCTCTCAACGACGCCAGACTTCAGGTCAGGAAACCTTTCGGACAGTTCTGACCTCTTGTGGGTTAAATCGTTAGTTTCATATTTTCTACGTTATTTTTTTCCTCTATTTTTTGTTTATTTTTATTTCGTTTTCAGCGTAAGCTTCTCGACTATTATTGGTTACATTAGTCATTAAGACGTATTTTTTCGTAATTTTTCCACTTTTGATGTCTAGTTGCTATGTTCTAAATTTTAGTTGTATCCTTAGTTTTAGTTTTTCTACATTTTTTATCTTCAATCTCGGAGTGTAGGCCTCGCTAACGTTTGTTACATTTGCTCTTCTAACTTTCTCTATTATGAGGAATTTCGCGTGAGCGTAACTCGTTGCCCCTTTTATATTAACGTTTAGTTTATCAGAAGCTTCCAGCATAGAGTCACAAATTCATCATTAATATTCTTCATACTCAAATTTTGTTACGCTTTTATTTGACATGTCTTTAAGTCCAGTTCTCGTTTTGTTATTATGAGTCGTCATTTTAACGTTATTCAGCTTGCTTATTAAAAATTGAAGCTTTATACGAAGGGAATTTTGGCTTTCTGACAGAGTTAAGTGTGTAAACTAATGGGATTATTTCTATTACAGTTAGTGCCAATTCAGTGTCGCATGTGACGACTACCTCGACGACGGTCCACCTGTCACCGTTGCCCAATCAATTCATTCATCAGTCCCAAAACAGCGTTCCGCCGTGCAGTCCGACACTAGCCACCGCAGCGGTGAGTGGAGGTGGGAACGGGACGTATTGCGGCCCGCCAACTCCCTCCCCGAGCGTACCACCTTCCCCTTCTATGCGCAAGGGTTACATCAAACGGACCAAAGAGGACGGCATGGATCGGTAAGAGAAACTCCGAAATTCGTAGTAACTGGATGGTCGCTAATAAGTTGTCTTTGGTACGTTTAGAGTACTTGAGCAAGTTAACTTTGACGAAAAGTTTTCTCACTTGCCAGAATTCAACCCTGCCGATTGCCAGTCGCCGTCCGCGTTGTCGTTGCCGGCCAGTCCGCGAGTTTTTGTACAGAGCTACCGGCGGAAGCGTGTTACATCAAGTAATTTACAATTTCTTTTAGGGGAACACCTTCAGAGTGTATTAATGACATGGTTATTTGCTTCACAGCCACAGAAGAAGAAGCTGACTCGGACGTAACCAATACGCCCGCTCCTACGGCCACACCTTCTTCGTCGGTTGTGGGGAATACCTTCTTCGGACCGGATTTCAACTTGGATGCTTTTCAAGGTAAATAGTCTCAAAAAAGAATTGTTCTGTGAGCACCCGATGCGAGTAGTTATAACTCTCATAGAAGGCGTGGATGGGAACGAATCTATCTCCCCCGGAGCGCGTTCGCCCCGTACGCCGAAAACGCCTGCCACGGCCACGCCTACGCCTTTGAGCACGCCCCGCGAAGGCGACAAGAATTACTCGTCTTTACGCCGAGTCTTGGAACAAAGGCGACAGTTGGTTATGCAGCTGTTTCAAGAACACGGATACTTCCCTTCGACACAAGCAACTTCCTTATTTCAGGTATTTTTCTACTTATTTTTCTGCTTTAAGGGCAACATCAAGGTGAAATTACCTTCTCTTTTAATGTAATCTTATTTTGAATTTTTGTTAGTATTCATAAAATTAAAATAGTTTAAGTTGATAAAACGAGCATCAGAAATATTAGCTAGAAAAGTAATATACATTAAGTATAGAAATGTAAAAAAAATATTAGGAAAGTTAATATACAGTATAATGTTGTGTGTATTTTGTATGAACTTATTTATTTGTAGCTTTCTATTTCTTTAATTCATTTTTTTATTATTTTATTATTTCTTGGTTGTGTTAATGTTATATACGGATGTGTTTAATGTTTTCCTCAAATGTGATCTTGGGGGACTTTCGGAAATTTTTCGTGCTCGTGTTACTTTTATTTAATTATTTGTTGATCCTTTGATTATGCGAGCCCGTAGTGAAATATATATTTTTTATGCCACTGTTATTAATTTATTTATTCTTTCGATTATGTGTAATCTAGGCAAGACATTCGGACATTTTTCCAAATAAGAACTGTCTGCAGTTGAAAATCCGTGAAGTGCGTCAGAAACTGATGGCTTGCAGTGCGACTCCTTCCAACAGTAATCAAACGGCGAATCCCGCGAGTGCAGACATCGCTGGTTCTGAAAATAGTACAGAAAATGGTGCCAATCCCAATGCTATGGCCACGAGCAGTAACGGTTAAAATAGTGAAATGGTTCATCGAGGGAAGAAGAACTAGATTGTCTTTCTTTGCAAAAAGAAGCTGACTATGGTATTGCCAGGCAAAATCCTCCTTTTTAAGTGTTAAGTTGACCAGCGACAATCAGGGAAACGAGGCAATTCGGAATCTCTCGAAATCTTTCGTGGGAGAGCAAAATATCGACGTTCCGCACTTTTTCTATGTTATAGCAGAAATTGGGAGGTTCATTACTTTTTTTGTTTACAGTTCTTTTTTTTCGTATTACTCGTTTCTTTTAAGTGCATTGAATGGGGAAAGTGCAAAAAGAAGAAAAAAAAGGATCAGTGGGCCAGTATTCAAGTTCCCCTGCCAGTGATCAGTTAAGCTTCTGCTATCTAACACAGGAGTTGGCTTTGTCACGTCTATTAAAAAAAACAAGATACTTTTTTTCAGTTTGTTAGTTATTTTTGCGTCAGACCATCAAATGAGCGCGTAACTTGACCGCACATTGTCTTCGTGAGCTCCTTCGATTTCAAATCAATTGTGTTGGGGGTTCGTGGGGGTCAAAAACAGCCACAAAACTTCGTCAGATCGAATTGGGGGTAGAGTGTGGGAAAATACTTGCTTCTGGACAGGTGTGTTGCTTCTGGGGTTTGAAGACGAGTGAGATAACCATTCAGACAATTACCAAATTTGAGATAACAATGCCGTTTTTATCCGCCCTCACCTCTACATTTAGTGTCTTAAAAGAAAGCTCACACGGATTTTGTATTAGTTGTGTTAAAAGGCGTTGAAGGCAAAAAGAGCCACATGTGGTTTGGTTATGAGCATAGTTTGGCCCTTCGATGCTGGTGAAAATTTAAAGTGAAAATTTTGTTACGATTTGGATTGTCCGGTTATATTATTGTGTCAGAAAAAAGGGGTTTTAGAGACAAGAGTTGACTGTGTCTGTGAAATGAAATTTTTCTCGAAATTGTTGAAACCTATTAAGAAATGCATTGGAAAGAATGAGGAAGGTAACAAAATGTCTCGTTATTGGCTCTCTCCGTGGTCTTGGGATGCCAACCTTGTTTATTTCCTTCAGATTTTTTAAATGTCCTTCTCCATTGTTTATTGTACATCTGTGATAATCGAGAGAAAGGCTCCATGTGTAATTGGATGTCTAGGGAAATAGACCAATAATTCTAAAGAAGCCGTGTTTTAATTTTTGGCATTTGTGATGCTTGTTTCGTGGTCCTTGATTGTAATGAGCGTTCTTTTGTACAGTCAAAGCTCCTTATTCGTGGATTCAATATTCGCGGGTGAAATTTTTGTGACTGTTTATTCGCGATTGAAAAATTCAATCCTTGCGCGTCAACTGGAGCTTAAGTTCGGGATATCTTGAGAATTGTCTTTATTCTCCTCAACTTACCGTAAGTCGTACATAAATCTTTCGCTTGTCTCGTACTTTTCGGTCTCATTTCTCAAATTCAGTTTTCTAGTGATTCTTCTCTATTATTTTCTTCCATACTCGAAAGCCACTCTAGGTTCATTACGGCGAGTAAATAAGAAGGAAAGACAAGTCGCGGTCTGGTGAGTCGTATGCGTGTCTTGAACGTTCTCTCAACATCAACGAATCAAGAGACCAACTCAGGAATTCCATAGCTTCGACCTCGCTATCAACTGAAAAAATGGAAGCTGCATTGCGCGCATGGATTGAAGATTGTAACCAAACATACGCGCCTTTTAGCGGTAAATAATACGTGAGAAAGCTAAGCGTCTCTATGAACATTTGTAGCGTTCTCAACTTATGTTAAAAAAGAAGACTTGTACAAGAGGCCGCAACCAACACAGTTCAGACAAAATTTAACTTCTCAAAGCCCGACATAAGTTTAGAATATTGCTAACCATCTTTACGATTTTTTTAAAATTAATACATATCCTTCAGTGGAAAGAAGTTTGATATTTAAAAGAAAAATTGAAAAGACGATGCTCGAGTATCAGAAATGCTGCGAAACAAGAAATAACGAAGTTTCAAACCAATAGATAAAACCGGCAATAATGAAGCTTGCTTTGGTGAACTATGAAAATCAAACTATGAACATTTCTTGCCTCCGATCGCTTTGGAAAGTATGAATATTTCTTGCCTCCGATCGCTTTGGAACGTATACCTCCATTTCGACGTAAATTACCATTCCATATCCGCGGAACATATCTCGTTCGAATAAGGAGCCTTGACTTTTTGTTTCATAACCTGGGTTAATTCCTGTACCATTAAACTTCTCCCATTCTCGAGTGCGTTTCTCCAGTTCCTTGATGAGGACGACCGGAGGAGTGGAATGAAGAACTTGATGCCAGGAATACGAAATGTGGGATGTTCCGCTTACTAACTGTTTTATTTAGCTATTACGTCACGAAGTAGAAAATACAAGTTGAGGCAGTTACGTCACTTAACGAGAAATCCGGATGTGTAGAATATCGCCTTTTCCTTGCGCATTACGCATCTTACCTTGACAACAGTGCAAAGTAAATTCATTGAATTTATAAACTAAATAATACATAGACGGCAATGAGCAACGCTCACGCCGTTAAACAAAAAAAATTCATTGAATTGAATTTGCCCACTACTACATTTTCTTAAACTGAATTAAGATCCCGTTTTTAAGATTCACAGATTTTTTAAGTCTCACCTCTTTGGATTCAAGGATCACTACTCAATACGTGTACTATTCAGTTATATTTCATTCAGATTAGATAATATCGAGCCGAACGTAGTGCGAATTTTTTGGCCTGATACAATATTTCGAACTCATTCGGAGCGTTCCGATCATTGTCGACTATGCGAAACTCAGTTATAGTAGCAGCGTCACGCGCTAGATGGTATTCGAGCACCCGAATATTTACATTTAAGGAGGCGGCGGCCGACATCGTTACCGTTGGCTTGTTTGTTCACAGCCCAAGATTCAGTTTATGTGTAAACGACATGGAACACGGTACTAATTGGAGCTAGGTCAGTGAGTGTCATAGGAGAAAGTTTGACTTGCCTGCTTTGAACGTGTGCAAAGTGAGTCCCGTGGTATTCAAGTGGAAACATTGTCTGTTTACATTCACAAGTGTCAGTGACAGCTGTTCTTTTCCTCCAACCAAATCGGTGGAGAAAGTTGGCCTGAGAAAGCTACACCGAACAGCATTTTTCCGTGGCAATACCTTATTTCTTACCGTGAACCTCAATTTAGCCCAGCATACGGTATACACCTGTATACAATCCCCACTTGTTCAGGTAAGGTAAACACCCCCCTCAGGAATCGCTCATTTTCGGTGTGAATCATAGCGTGCCGAATATCAACGCACGCGTCAAAAAGGATTACCTTTTCTCGTTCTTTAAAACACAGCGAGAAAGATCATATTATCTCTGGATTACCCTATTACAAGAATGTGGAAAAAAGCGGTGCAAGTCGTGCGTGCCTAATCTCCTAGGAGTAATGCAAGTGGACTTCCCAATCGCTTTTTCTAGCACCTTACCGTACGCCGTATAGCGTGTTCCACTGGACGAACTGATGCAAAATTTTATACGCTCGCTGGTGTTATCGCATTCCACTGGCATGACCGCTGCTAGTGCAGTAAACTTCGCGTTCCACTAGCAAGCTGCGCACCGGCAAGTGCTAAAAAGTGCAACTTTTTCAGCCCTGATTTTGTGTCAGCCTGGCATTTTACACTGCCACAAACAAATGCGCGCCAATTTCGAATTTAAGCAGAAGGCGGATATTTTAGGGTATAAAGTAATGGCTGTCTACTGCACTGAGTGTTGGAAATAACCAGGGCAGAAAGTCGAGTTAGGTTACTCTCGCCCAAACTCGGTGCAGCGCCATTTGACCACGGTGCAGACTATGACTCCCCAATGCAGCGCGTAAAGGTATTTGCCTGCCGGTCGCGCTTTTTTCCAATAGCTCATCACCGATACCACCAAAAGCGAGGCTGGATAACAGCGTTGGCTTGCGGCAGAAAAGGTCGCTGACTTGGAAGGAACTGGCAACGGGGAACATGACGTTACGGACCCCGATTTTCACTCTCTTCTTTCCTTTTTCATTTTCATTTGATTTCCCGTTGCCAGCAACAAGTCAAACCAGCTCTCTCCAAGAAGCGTGAATGTAAAGCTGGTGAATGGGGCGAGGCTGGCCAAGGTAGATAGCTTACCTCACTTGACGAAGGACGGCGGGCCAAACCACTGTAATTTGAGGATCTGTTCTCGTAACCCCCCGGTCGCTTTCATTCCCCGAGCGTGCTGGGAATGAAACCAGTCATTTCGCCTTTAGCAGCCTCGTAGTTCAAGTCGTTAATACCGTCAATAAAATTCAATTTTGTCGAGTACTTTGGGAACATTGTCCAAAACTCCTGGGACAGTCTACATGCTAATCTCCATTGTTGCTGTCCCGTATTTTATGGACAGTAAACTCCCTGGAGCCTGCTGCGGATGAAACCAGTCGTAGTTCGTCTCGTTCATAAAATTGACTTTTGTCGAGTACTTTTGCAATAGTATCCTAAACTCCTGGAGCAGTCTCTATGCGATTCTCCGCTGTTTCTGCCCCACATTTTGTAGACACTATCTTCGCTTTCATTCCGTGAGCGTGCTCAGTATGAAACGAGTCATTTCGGTATTAGCAGCGTCGGAACTCCAAAATATGTATCCAAAAAAATATCGACCAAAAGGAATTCTATGATTGAATGTAAGACCGGTTGAAGATTCGATGATTTAAAAGCTGAAAGTAGTCTCTCTTTTTTTTGCGGGCCACACGTGTGGTTGTTGGTTTAGATTTTCAACTGTGTCAATAGCTGTCTTCATTAACAGCTGGACAAACTTGGCGATTATAAAGTCTAGTGCCAGAAAACGAGCAATCCACGTCCTGGGGGGAAAAGGGGGACGCAGGTGTCGAATCTCTGTAGACTTGGGGTCCATGGGCGGCGGTCTGGAATGAACTGGTGCCAAAGTGTGTGACGACGCTGTTTGTAGCATCAGGTTCCATTCACTTGTTGTCAGCACTTTCCATGGTAGCAGAACCTTGGGGTAAACAATGTTTGAATCAAGCAAGTCTACACAGCGCTCAAGTACGATGTACTGAACAGTATGTGGCGAATATTGTCGAGCCCAGACAGGAACTATAACTTATTGTTTATGCAAACATCTGCGAATGCGAAACAAAGGATACGTAACTGAAAAACAAACAAACAAAGATTTGGAGTTTTTTAATACCTGTTGTGGCGCATATCGAGACTTTCGCAGGATCTTCTTATGCATTTCGCCCAGATTGTGAATTTACCTTATTATTTATTTGTCGAATTGTGCTTGCACGAAACAAATGTAATCAAGTTTCATGATAGGTGCGGAAGTACCGAAGTAGTACGTGCCAAAAGTAATGGCGCGTAAAGGGACAGGTCCCTAGAGCTCGTGGCTGGTTCTTATCTCAAAATACTAAGCGTGGAGCTTTATATCAGTAGAACTTAGCAGTCAAACGCAATTCTTGAACTGTTTACTAGGCACAGAACACCAAGCAACTTAGATTTATGTATCAATTATTTAGTTAACTACTTGTATAGTTGTACAAAATTCCCGGGACAGTCCACATGCGAATCTGCACGCCTTCGGTCCCATTTTTTATAGACAGTTACGAGCTAAGCACGTCTATGTCTCCTAAGTTTCGTATTACACCATTGCACTACGATGAGCAACGAACAAACTACACTTGACGAATCAAACGCCCTAATTAAGCTTCCGAAGACTGATTACCTTTATCTGATGTGAAACGACTAATTCTGATGTTTACACACAACCGAGCTTTACGTATTTACGGATCTTTGCCTAGACCACCTTTTTTTCTTTTTCATTTTACGCTTATCTACACATCTTTGATCTTGTGGTGGAAAGAAGAGGCATTTTCTCCTTTAAGCCTGCGGGCGGAAAAATCCCTGCGTTGCATACCGTGGTAGATGGCGATAATACAAAATCCACTTTCCGGCGTTTTCCTCTTTGGAGTGAAAGAGCAGAACGTGTTGGAGACGCCACAGCTGAAATAAGTTACTTCTTACGCATTCACAGGAGAAAGGAATGTTGTAAAAATGTGGCTCGCATACTTTTTGCCATCACTCTCCAGCTTGCCTGGGGAATTTATTGCGCGAAAAAGGGTTGGAAGGCACGGCACATGTTTCCCATTCACGCGCGGCATTTTTTGTTTTGCTACTTTACTCCTCAGTCCGGAACTCAGAGATATCCAATTACTTCTCTTAAGCCACTAAAAAGTCTCCTCTTTTTTTTGGGGGGGGGGGATCTGTGGGGCCTTCTCTGTTTCCATGGTGGAATGGTTTATTTCCTTTGGTTATTTTTTGAGGAGTGAACTTCAGATTTCTTATCGCGCTTAATAGATATTGTTTCATTTCAAGTCAGCTTGGTTTGTGTTAGCCGTAAATAAGCGTCTGTCGTGGGCAATCTGTTAGGGCTATGTTGTTTGTGGAAAGGAAACCAAAATACGCTTGGAAAACAAAGTTCAGTCAGATGGCCAGACTGTTTTTCACCTTCTGTAGGGAATAGTGGGTATGGGGATTAAGTGGTGAATTTTTCTCACGCGGTTGTCATCACTAGAAAGGTGTTTGGCATTGAAAACTGTTACTTTCACTACCAAGGCGTTCTGGGTACGCGTAGTACATGCCGTACTCGGAACTCATTTGGTTCGGATCTAACATTCACTGGGAACGACAGGCAACATTCCGTAATTTATGAGTACGGTGTTCAGAGGGAACTAGATAATAATGCGTGGGGTGGGAACCCGGGAAAATAAGGTAGAAAGAATGATGCTATGGTGTTTATGAGTTTTAATGGGTCCAGGTAATAGTTGTGTGGTTTCGGCAGTTCATTGTCAGGTCGTAAAATAGATTTAACTCGCAGGTGTGTAAGATTTCGCCGGAAACTGTACAGCACTCTTGAAAGAAAGCCTAAAGCCTCCCTATTGCTAACGCCCCGCCAATTGCGTGAGCCGTGCCCCACATGCTCTTTCCAACGTTTGGTAACCCACAGCAAGGCCCATAGGAATTCTCATTGTTGTGTTAAGTCTCTATGCTAACACCATGACAGTTGCGTGAGCTGATGTCGTAATCCATGCTTTATCGATTGTTTCTGACTCGCAAAAGTCAAATTAAGCCTCGTGTGGCTGATTAAAACTTCATTAACCTGTGAGGGGGGCTGAAGCTTCAAACAATCGCTAGGTAAATGCCAGCAGACCGCGAACTATGAAACAGTTTGTTGTTCAAGACCGGCGAGAGTAGTTGCAGTTTCGCGGACTTTGTTATTTAAATCGTGTATAAGGATATAGTTAGAAAGACACCAAATAGAATACTTGCGCTTGAAATGTTTTCGTTCCATGATTTAGTCATCATTTTGCACTGATTAATACTTCCATATTATTTTTCCCAGAAAAGCTTACGGACTTTGTGGTTTACCTTTCATATAGATAACGATTGGATATGAAAACCCGTCTCAGCTTTTTCGTTCATTATGTGCACAGTAGCAACACTTCTAAACTTTAAAATCGTGTTATTTATAAGAAATTTAACACAGTGGAGCTTTCACATTTCGCGATCTACTTTTCCCGTACACAGCGATTGGTTCAAGTTTTTTCACTGTCCTGTGGAGATAAATCAGCCTCGAGAGGCTTAAATAGACTTGCGCTATCCCCTGTACAATTTATTTCGGTTACATTAGTTGATGGGTGATTTAAGAAATCGTCGTAATTCTACTGCATTACTGTAACGTGTAGCCTATAGTAGCATTGCGAATGGTTGCCTGAGCATGATTGGACTTTGTTCGCATAGCATAGTTCGATGTGAGTTTGATAGATTTTAGGTGATAAAAACTTTGCAAACAAACAGTGAACGCTCCATTTTCTTAGGAAGCAGAATGATTGCGTTAGTCTTGTATAATGTCAAAGATGCAGTAAACCTTACCTAGAGGCAATTTCGTTGTAAGGGCACAAAGTTCCGTGAAGTCGTATTGGAGAAAAACACACAATTGAGATCACTGAGCTTTGTAAATTAACCAATCTAGCGCTTAGACACCTGTCGCGCAGTGATGCTGGTTAATAACGATGCAGCCTTTTATTCTGCTGGGGCATTACAGCAGTTTTGCAGCTTGTAAACTTTGAGTTAAATCAGGCAGTATTTGTTTACTTTTTCAAATGGAGGAAACTTAATACGTGTATGATTCAGAGGCGCTCCTCTCGCGTTGCTTTCAAGGTTGGTCGTTTTACTTCTTAACTTGGCCAGACTTGATTCCGTGGGCTAAAATTCTTTAGTTAATTTTCTTGGTTACTAATATGAATAATAAATACGTAATACAGATTACTAATATTGAGGCAAACAACATGAGTTATTTTAAGTGATTTTGGCAGATTGTTAATTTTTTGCCGCCTTATTTAGATTTTATTGTAATTTTTTTCAGTGAATCGAATTTGAGTCGAATTCATTAAGTTTTACGCTCTACTTTATCTTCATTAAGATATTGCGTTAGCTTACCAAGTTAGTTCACTTTTATTTTACAGTTCGGTAAATTCTGGATAAGCATATCAGTAACCGAAAAAGTTTGGCAACTTGAGAGAAGTCCTGTAAAAAAGGAGAGTATATTCTTTTTGTGTGTTTACAGTGAAAATTCCTCGTAATTTGTCCTTTTTTTTATCTCTTAAGCATTCTTAACCTTCAGAGGTGATAAATCCTGTCAGCAGACTAAGAAGTTGGGTGATTTCATTCTCAGTATGTCGTGGTTTATCTACGGACTTGACTTGAGTTGCGGTCATCCAGTAAACGAGCAAGTGCAGCCCAGCTCGTGTTCGCCAGTACTAGTTATCTAAATCCAATATTTAAAGCAAGGTGGGCCCTCGAAAGTGGATTTTGCCCCCGCTAGGACTCGGCTTCGCCATGTTAGATTACAATTGTTACAATATCTCGTAAGATTAGGCGAGGGAAAAACTGGGAGCGACTCGGTATTTTGGCCTGTCCGGCAAGTGACCTCAATCCCCGTGACTGCTCATTAACTAATTAAGCTTTCCCAGCTTGGCAGGCGTGAAGCAGCACACGCATAACACATTAAACAGTGTTGGGTTCAATTTTCGAGTCTGTTGTCTAACCAGCGACCAGGAAAAGCAATTGTATGCACGGCGTGAGAGATCATACCTGGGTTTGTCATTAGGATGAACGGCGTGAATGGCGGACGAGTGAAAACTATTTCTTGACTTGGGGAGCAGCAATGTGAGGAATGTTTGGTTTTGGGGGAGGAACAAAAGATCGGAACGAGGGAAATAGAGAAAGGATATGGTTGTGACATAATAGCAACGAAGAACGGGATGGGCGTTGTTGATTGTCGTTATGTGGTATCTGAACATTCTTGCACGCCCTTGTGTGTAAAAGCATACATGAAATCTCTGAACAAAAACAAATTGTTGCCTATAATTTACTTTTAGTTGTTTTTTTTACTTTTATTTTATTATTATTTCATGGAAACTAGTTTAAATTAATTATTTTTACCCTCATAAACTTTATGAATTGTTTGTATACTTCGAAACCAAGACTTGACTGAAACACTTTGTGATTTCCTTCTGTTTCGCAGCGTCTAACATCTGCGTTTACTCTAATACTCGAACATAGCCTCGTCAATGTTTCTTTGAAAAAAATCAGACTTCTTTCCAGTGAAGGATCGGTGTTGTTAATAAAAATCACAAAGATGATGAGCAATCTTCGAACTTTCTGTCAGGCATTTAAAAGTCCAATGTTTCCGATCGGTGCTGTTTGCGGCCTCTTCTACAGGGTCTTCCTTATTCAGCAAAAGTTTAGATTGCTTCAAATGTTCCCAGAGACGCTTAGCTTTCCCTCTTATTACTCCATCGTTAAAGCGTGGCCGTTTTTGGTTACGATCTTCAATCCACGTGCTCAAAATGGCTTCCGTGTTCTCAGCAGTGGGATCACCGCACGATTTTCACTGATTACGAGGTCGAAGCTATGGAATTTCTGATTTGGTCTTCCGATTCATCAGTGAACCCGGCTGTTCATTCTTGACGTTGAATGAACATCCAACAGACGCAGGGGATTCGTGAAGACGGAAGCGATCAAGCCTTTCTAATTTCACCTTAGGTAGCAAAACATTTTTCCTCCGAGTTTTTCCATCTTGTTTACTCGCCGTAATGAACTCCAGAGTGGCTTTTGACATAAGGAGAAAATAATAGAGAAGAATCACAAGAAAATTGAGCTTGAGAAATAAACCGAATAGCACTACAATGTAAAAAATTATTGTGTGCATAAACAATGATTCGTTATGCGGTAAAAAATTTCAAGGACTTCAGTGTAAAAATACTTACAAAAATGTTTCTTTTTTTAACACGAATTTTGTTGTAGAAAACATTTTAAAAGTATTTTTACAGTAAAGTCCTTTTAATTTTTTTGCTGCACTGTAAATTCAAATTTTTTTTACAGCATAGACTTGCGAACGATTTTTGTACGACTAACGGTCAGTTGACACAAACAAAGACTGTGCTCGAGATATCCCGGACGTAACCTCCAGCACGCTAATGCTGAATTTTGCAACCGCGAATAAAGAGATACGGTCACAAAAAAGCCTCAGGAGGCTTGATTAGACCTCTACGCTGTACCCTGGAATTTTTTTCTTGCTCAACACTGTGCAACATTCTAGTTATTGAGCCTTATTGTCTGCAATAAATAACAATAACAACAAGAAGAATAAAGCCACAGTTTCCTCCATATTTTCTCAAACGAAGATATGACTTTACTTGTCGTACCTCGGGAAAGGGAGTACCAGCGTTCGCGAGTCGATCTACTCGCGTGCTTCACTTAATTGGGAGCGTATTTGCAGCTGACTTACCGAGGCGAACCTAATTTTACAAAGGGGATGAAAGTTACAGTATTTCTTGAAAAAAGGAAAAAGGAAGAAATGCTTTCAAGGCTGCATGGCCTCCTTGGTGGCAGAAACCGAGTTTCCGGTTCATGCCTGGCAAGTTTTTGTCATAGAGCGACAGTTATATTACAGTGTTACAGCTGCGCGTCGTTTCTGGGTTTCCTTTTTCGGGAAATTACCTCATCCGCAACCGTTTGGCCAAATGGGTTGCCAACGCGCCCATACCAGGGCTCTGCGTCTTTGGAAATTGTTGTCAGCCGTAGGAAGGAAAACAAGTCAGGAGCGTCTGGTTTGCCTCCTGTCACAAGTTGGGATAGCGTACTATACCAACGTTTGGGGACAGATTAGTGACATAATTTTCCCCTATCCCTAACAATCCCTTGGGACGAAGCGTCCCTGGTTTTAGGTTTTGTTTGCCAATTAAATTTCTTATTTCTTTTGATTTGCTTTTCAGTCGACAGGAGATAACGTAAATTTTTTATTGTTGGAAAATTTGGGGGAATTTCAGGCTACATGCAACTTAGGGGATTGCATTCTAAACGGCGTAGGCTATTTTTAAAAAATCTGCTCAATATTTCATTGGAAACTCCTGACAGTAAAGTTTCGTATTATAATAGCGAGTGCATGTCGTTGAGAGTTTCTTTAAAATTTTCTTAATATTTTTTTTACAAGCGAGTATTATTTAAACTTTTCCAAAAAATGCATCTTAAGACAAAATCGGTTCCAAAGAATTGATACAATAAAGTACCAATTAAGTAATTTCTTTGACAAACTTGAACGTTCACAATTCAAATCCGTCCGCTGGTTTTGGATCTGTCATATGAATAGTTTTTTGCATTTTTCAGATTTTATAGCTTTTTTAAAGACGTCGTCGAATCATCGATGTATTAACGTCTTTGGCTTTCTTTTCACCTTGTTTATAATAAAGTTGAAAATTTCCTTCCATCCCGTTACTAGATAAAATCGGATATTCCAGTGTCTTTAAAAATTGGCATAGCGTGTTTTGTATTAAAAAAAAGGTTCGTCTCTAGATCTAGATCCAAACCCCAGTATTTCGTCTAGGACCACTGGGATATTTTTCAGTCTCAGTTTGTCAAATAAGGTCTTCCGCTACCTTGTGTAGCTTATGTAGCAAATTTATTAAGACATTTTTTAAGGATATCAACGTGATATACTGGCTGTTATGATGACAAACTTTACTCTCGAAAGTTTTAAAGAAATACTGAACAGTTTGGGCGGAATCGCCTCAACCATTGAGCAAGGCATTTTTCCATTTCACAAAGCCGATTTTGCATTTGTCATTCTGTTTGTCAAAACTTTCTCGACAGTAACGTTTTGACTGATAATTCCTAGAACCCGACTAAGGGATGCCTAGGAAAAAAGGCCGAATAATTTATAATTGTTCAAGGGATTTTTTATTCTTCCCCAGATTCTGGATTCCAGAAATTTCTCCTCGCTAGTTTCTAGTTATTATTAATAATATAAAAAAACTTCGCGCCTAAAAATAATCGAAAACTATGCAACAGTTATTGAAGAACCGTCGACGCAATTTTCCCGTTTCTCCCTTTCAGTCAATGTATAACAAAAGAATGCTGAAATGGTATTTGTTCCACTTGTTGGCCCTCAACCGACGTAAGAATTTGGAAGAACACGCAAGGCTTGCGTTATTTGACAGTTTTTGGGTCGCAAGCCTTCTACCTGCCGCTTTGGGCGCAGAATCACGTGGGGGAAAACGTAGTTAACGATTTAGTGAACATCGTTATGTGTTTTTCACATCTTTCTTGACAGTCAAGTTAAACTTGGTAAATGACTTCATTTTACAATAAATATTTTCTCAAATTTTTGCCAAATATTCAACGAGGTTGCAGAATTTGCCACCTTTATAAATTTCTAAAAAATGAGTAGCCTACATTATTCACTATAAAAATAAAATAGAGTGTGTATTAATTAAAGTATTTTTTAAACAGTGGAATTAAGTTTCTTTTTACATTAAATGAAATTTCTACTTTTTAAACAGTAAACTAAATTAGTACATAAACAAATAAACTAATACTTGTAAGCTTGGAAGTAACAAAAAAGTTACGGCAATAGGCGATAGCCTACGTCGATTGTCGGGGGGAAAAAACTAATATTAAGTACAAAACTGTAAAAAAGGCGTTTTTACTAGTAATTTAGTGCTAATTACGCTTACAGTACGTATTCTAATTCCGATAGTTACCTTTGTTACAATCGTTCACATTTACGGAGTTTTAGCTTCGAAAAGGCAGCGTTTTTTCATTCCCAACGTATATTTGGCGCTTATATTCGGTTCGTTACTTGTTCATACACATAATGACATAATACTTCCACAACGAAACTTAGAAAAGAGGAAGGAAATATACCAATTTTGAAATACGCTAAATGTAGTCTTTTAAAGGCATTTTCGAACGTTGTGAACAAACGTGGACTTTTCTGATATTTTTGAGATAAAACTGAGAGTCTTTCGAGTTGAATGGATTTCCTGTAGGTTCCCCAATGCTTTCTTGATGCCGACAATACTTGCAATACAATACAGTGACTATAAAATAAGCCGATTGGAAAGATACTATAACGTTTGCGTTATCGATGGGACCGGCGAACAAATATTGTTGATGAAATGGAAACAACATTGACGAAATAAGCTCGAAAACCCCCTCGTGGCTCAGTAATCAAAATCTGTCGGTTTTTTCCTCCTCGAGGGGATTCCGGTTGATGGAGTATGTAATTCCGTTGTTATACTGTCATTTTGATTCAGTTTCGTATTCGAATTACACATTTTTTTTGTCCAGAAGCGTGGTTGCTGGGAATGCAACTATCATTATCTTTCCATTCTTCGCTTTTTCGTTTTTAAATTTTTAATCTTAGCTTTTCAGATTTTTCTCGTTCAGTGTCTGTAATTTGTGTGCATTTCAGTGTTCGTTTCATGATTTTTTTCTGTTTTTACAATAATTCTATGATTTGGATGCTTTTTCGTTTTAGTTCAACACTTTGAAGTTTTAATGTATTTTTTTATTTAAGTATTTATTGTAGTTTGTGCTGTTAAATTCTTCTTCCGATTACACTTTTACATGTTTTTAAAATTTTCGGCGAAATTTAAATTTTAGTCAATGAGGTTTTAATGCAAACTGTCACAGAAGTGACACAAGTCTCGTCTTCAGCTTTTTTTTATTTCTAGCATTAAATTAAAAGAGTGAGAACAAAAGGCTGTGACAGCTATCCGTGGTTAAATAGAAATCTATAATTCGCGTTCGACTGAGATATTTAATGTGATTTTTACTTTGGTTTATTCATTAATTTGAATTAAAATCTTTATTTGTTCTTTATTTCTACTTCAATTTTTTGCTTTCATATGGCTTCAAACTCTGGCCATATTATTAATTCCTGCAGTTTTTAGTTTTGATTTGTTCTTTAATTTTTCCGTCGACTTTCATCTTTCCCTTGTTTAAAAATTTTCTTTATTTAGTACGTAATTTGCTGTACCTATAGGTTAGGTTTTACAATTTTACAGCTTTCCTTTTACAGTTCATTTTTAAACAACTTTTCCAACCGTTTTTTTTACAGATCTCTTTCTAATCTTGCATTCATTCCTTTTAAATATGTTATTTAAATATGCTGTTTAAATTATCCTATTCCTGGATTGTGTTGATTTCCTCGACAATCTTTGATCTTTGATTTTGCATTTATTATTGTTACTAACTTGTTTATTTTCGGTTTTGCCTGTTGCAGGTCACCTGGGCTATGCCGAACCGCTAGTCAAAGTTTGGGGGGCGTCCTATCGTCCGAAGCGGGTAGTTGCTGTTGGTATTCTGGGCCCCTTATTTGCATAAAATGTCTCAGCGGGAAGATGTGCTCAAGTTTGAGCAAGGTCGCATCAAGGCCTTGCAGGAGGAGCGGATGTACATCCAGAAAAAAACGTTCACCAAATGGATGAACTCCTTCCTGGCCAAAGTAAAGACATGAAATTCATTTGTAATAAATCTTATCACCTAATCAGAAGCGTTGTCGCAATCTGCGGGCTTTTATCGGGCGCAGTCTTAATAGTTTTCCAATGACGCTCAGACTCCCAGAATAAATTCGCTGTTAGTGGGTAAAGTATACACAGTATGGGGGCCGTCCGGCAGGGGCGCAGCCCAAATCCCCTCGTCAAGTCCAGATTTGACTTTCAGATAAGAGATAAGGGAGTGGAGAGAGCCTTTCTGTCGTTTTCAGCGCGTAGCAACGATACGATGACGTCAGGAACTCGGCCTGCGTTTCACGTGATATTTGGGGGAATATTCGTTGAATTGAGACCTTCGAGCGTTAAATAGCAGTTTTTGCGCGGTTTTAATGTTATGTAATATAAACCGCCTGGGAAATAGAGATCAAAGTTACAGCCGACGTGTTTAAAGATGTTTTGTAGTCAATCAGGCGCGAGACGGGTTATGAGGAGCACGGAAATGGCTTGTTTGTTAATTTTGTCGTTTTGTCTGGTTTGTAGGCGCGAATGGAAGTGGATGACTTGTTTGTGGACTTGGCCGATGGCAAGAAGTTGCTCAAATTACTGGAAATCATCTCGGGCGAAAAGCTCGGGAAGCCCAACAATGGCAAAATGCGCGTGCATAAGATTGAAAATGTCAATAAAAGCTTGGCTTTTCTCCACACGAAGGTAAAAGTCGATACGAATTTTTTTTACATGATTTAAATTTAATTTGACTTTGATCATGCACTAGGTGCGATTGGAAAGTATTGGCGCTGAAGATATCGTGGATGGCAATCCGCGTTTGATCTTGGGCCTGATTTGGACGATTATCCTGCGTTTCCAGATCCAGGAAATTGAAATCAACGTCGATGACGACAATGAAAGCAGCGAGAAGAAATCCGCCAAAGATGCTTTGCTACTTTGGTGTCAGCGAAAGACGGCCGGTTACCCTTATGTCAATATCCAGGACTTTTCAGGTATTTTCATGGCGAAGTCGGAAAAGTTGAGAAGTAAAAAAGGAATAAAAAAGTGAGAAAAAAACTCGAATGAAGAAGAGAGAAAATTCGAGTTTACAAAATAACACAGTAAAGATTTGTGAATGGTTGAGAAAAGATGACGAAATTCGGGAATATTTAAGAAACGTTTAATTAAAGAAAGGATAAAATCGAGAAAACTGTCGAAAAGAACCAAAGACAAATTTAAGATAAAAGTTGGGTAAATAATGCGAAGAATTTGAGAGAAAAGAAAGAAACGTACGAAAAGAAGGAAAACTTGCGAAAAACTGAGAAAAAATAAGAACAACTGCGAGAATTAAGAAAACTGAGGGAAAAAGAAAAACCGAGGGAAAAAAGAAAAATCGAGGAAATTTAGCAAAAAAAAGGAAGATTTCGATAATTAAGAATAAGTGGAACAAATATAAGAATAAATGGGACAATTAAGAAAAAGACTAAGAAAGATTCAAGAAAAGAATTGAGGAAAGTACACAAACAGACAGTTAGGAAAAACTGAATAAAATGTTTAAAACGTACGAACAACTGAGGATTTTTTTAAAATATAAGAGTAACTGCGACGACAAAAAAAGAAAACTAGAAAATGATCAAAACGTGCTAAAAGCAAGGAAAAGGAGAAATTAAACGAAAAAGCGTGTCAACTAGGAAAAAATAAAAGCTGAGCAAATCTAATACAAGTTAAGACAATCTCAGAAAGAAATTAGAGAAAACTGGGGGAAACTTATCATGTACGTCTTTATTAGGTTCTTGGCGCAACGGTATGGGTTTCAACGCCCTGATCCATTCACATCGACCGGACTTAATTGATTACAATGCGTTGAACCCGCATAATCACATGGACAATTTGCAAAGCGCGTTTGACGTGGCACAGCGTGAGCTGGGCATCGCCAAATTGTTGGACGCCGAAGATATGGACACCAACCGACCGGACGAAAAGTCGGTGATCACCTATGTTGCGTCATACTACCACACGTTTGCTCGTATGAAGAGCGAAATGAAAGGAGGCCGACGAATTGCCAACGTATACACAAGACTTATACTTTACAAACTCATAAATTAATATTGGGGTGTTTTGTGTATAGATCGTGGGGCAAATGATGGAAGCTGATAATTCAAAAGACAATTATAGCCGATACACGACAAATCTGCTGGAATGGATTCAAACCAAAGTGGTATCTTTAGAGGATCGCAACTTTCCCAACTCGATCGAAGGTATCCAACGCGAGTTACTCAAGTTCAAGCAGTACCGAACAGTGGAAAAACCTCCCAAGTAGTCCTTTCTTGTTACTTTTGCATTAAAGACACAAAAAATGACCTTTTGCTTCTTCCCGGCGTAAATTAGATACAAGGAAAAGAGTGAAATCGAAGCAATGTTTTTCACCATCAACACCCAATTGGCGGGTTTAAGGCAGCCGTCCTTTTTACCGCCCGAAGGCTTAACCGTTCACGATTTGGAGCGAGCGTGGAATCAATTAGATCACGCTGAGCATCGGCGGGAAGTTGCTTTAAGGGAAGAATTACTGAGACAAGAAAGATTGGAACATTTGGCGTACAAATTTGAACGCAAAGTAATTTTTTGGACATTTCCATGTTTCACCTCTTTTATTGCTTTTATTTCATGTACCTTCGTATTTATACACGTTTTTGTACTTAATGTAGATTTCATCTTTCATATCTTATACTGTATATTCAGTTCAATCTGTTTCTATTATTTACGATATTTTTTATTTAATTTATTTAATAGAATAAATGTACTTTTATGACTTATTTCAGTATTATTTTGCAATATAACGATGTATTTATTTTGAATTGACTCGCTAGGGCGTGTTACGCGACGGTTATTTGAAAGAAATGATTCAAGTGTTATCCGATCCGCGTTACGGCAGTAACTTAAGCCAAGTAGAAGCCACGGTCAAGAAACATGAAGCGATTAGTGCGGATATTCTAGCCAGGGTAACCTAATTCAGCGTTTATTATTATTATTGTTGGGATGCAAAGGAAAGCAACGCCCATTTACGCTAATACAAAACTTCAACCTTGTGTAGAAAGAGAGATTCCATGATTTGACCTCAATGGCGCAAGAATTGGAGAAAGAAAACTACCATGGCAAAGACCGCGTCCACAATCGCTTGGAAGAGATCTTAAAGCGCTGGGGAGAATTGCTTGCGTTGCTGGAAAAGCACCGCGTGGCGTTGCAGGCGGCGAACAACTTCATGGCCTTACTCCGTGAGCTGGATAACACTTCAGCCACGCTGAAAGAACTCGAAGTAATGCCGTTTTAGCGCCCGAAAGAGTTAATCTGACATAGAACGTGTTTTTAAGGATAACTTCCGATCAGAAGACGTGGGTCGCCATCTGCTGGCAGCGGACGATTTGCTGCAGAAACACAGTATCTTGGAATCGCAAATCGCCTCTTTGGGTGATTTGGTGAAGAAACTGAACAAGCAAGCGAACAGTATAAGTCAGAATGAGCAGTTGCCCCCGGCGGTGCAGCGAGAAGGGCCGCTGCTGCAAGAGAAGCTGGCTGCCCTGAATACCAACTACGATAAGTAAGATCAGACCGGAATCGAGTGTTCGGAATTGTAATAAATGGATCTCGTTCCTAGTTTGATCAAGTACGCCAAAGCACGCCGAGGCAAATTAGAAGACGCCCGCATGTACTTCCAGTTCCTGGAAGATCACGAGGAAGAAGAAGCATGGGTTTTGGAAAAACAGCGTATTTGCCAAGCAGGCGTAACGGCCAAGGACCTGAGAGCTGTTCTTAGCCTGCAACAGAAACACAAAGTAAACTTTAGAGCCTTTTCTGACCTTTCCGCGTTGTAAGTTTTTAATATTCAACGCTACAACTGATTTTTATTTCGGTTCTTATTTATTACAGCTAAGCTATGCTTTGGTTCTTATCTATCACAACTGTTTATTACAGATTTCGATTTTTATTTATTACAGCTCAGAACATGTCTTAATTTTTTACAATATTTTGGATAAAATAGTACGGAATAACTATAATACTGATACGTTTTCTTCACATGTTCCCACAACGGGGAACGTACGGGATTGGCCGTTCATTGCATGCCTGTTTTTCTAGTCAAGATTCCAGGTACACGTGTAATTCCCTAAACCGTGACGTTATTAGCAATTCGCCCCCTTTCGTGGAACGAAATGGGAGGGGCGAACTTTAGAATGTAACCTCCGCAGATTTGCAGCTGCGAAGGAGCTTATGCACGAAACCTGGCTGAAACCCAGATGTTTGAATGTTAATGCTTGGCTAAAGCTCTCTCTTTAAGAAAAATAGCTTTTTTGTCATAATCTTAGTTGTTTTATACAATAATTCCTGTGAAAAAAAAAATATTTTTATTTTTTTTATTTTGAGTATTGGGTTGTAATGTTATTTTAAAAATTAGGCTTTGTTGGACGAGATGAAATCCCGTTGGCCCAAGGCAGAGAAGCTGATGGAAAGTGGGAAAGAACTGCAGGTGTCGGGCCATCCCGAATCTGCGGACATCGGACACCGAATGGACAGCTTGAAAAGCCGTTGGGAACTGTTACAGGGCTTGGCAGCTAGCCGGAAGAAGCAGCTCGAAGACGCAGCGGAGGCATACCAAGTAATACAGCTATTTTTCGATTTTTGTGTGTACGGAAACTAATTATATTCGGCTCATTTAAATTCGCGACGGTGTATCCGATGTCTAGGAGTGCGGCAAGTTGGGAGTTGACAAGTTACTGCGAAAGCAAGGGCAAGTTATCTTTAGGCATGGGTGTCGCCGTGTTTTATGTGTTCTTACCGTGTTGGAACCTTAATTATATAGAACCAGTAACCCTATTTGCACGTTTTGTGGATCATCAAATCTAATTCCAGCATGTCAAGTTTTTCAGATTCGAGTCGATCGTTATAGAGAGTTGTGGGTAGGACACAAATAACTAGTTTGTTTGTCTTTGTGTTACAGTTTTATGGTGACGCCAACGAAGCTGAATCGTGGTTGAAGGAAAAAATGCCATTGGTGCGATCCAATGATCATGGCGTGGACGAACCCAGCGCCCAAGCCTTGCAAGCCAGGCACCGAGATCTGGAAGGGCAGATTAAAGCTTACGAAGTCGATATACAAAGCTTGAATGCCCAAGCGGACAAACTCGTATGCTCCGGAGTGACGTCACTCATGGTAATGAACTGCTTCCGTCGCGAACTTGAATGTTTTCAAACCCGTTTTAGTTTTTTTTATTATTATACATTTGAATTTTGGTTTGTTTTTCGTATTAATTTTTTTTTATAATAGCTTGCAGCTCCGCCAACTATGGTGGAAGAACCGACCGAAGACGGAGAAGAATGGGTTCAAGAAACCAAACTCGTACCAGTGGAAGAATGGGAAGAAGAGCCTTATGAGCGGACTGAGTATAAAACTGTGAATGAAGAACGCTTGGTACCACAAGTCAAAGCCTTGTACCCATTTTCGGGCCAGGGCATGGAAATGGCCAAAGGAGAGGTAAGAGAAAAACTGTCATCGTTTAGAAGTGTTGTAGGTTTCACTCCTTGGCGATTTTCTAAGCGGACGGCTAGTCAAGAGTATTACGGATAGCGTTGAGTTTGATTTTTTGCTTCGTGCCAAATATTTCAAAATAATTTACAACATAACGCTACAATCTAATAAATGCCCAATGCCGCCATCTTTGAGCTTGAAAATCGTAACCCTGCATTCGACAGTGGCGTTTCAAATTCTGTTTGGCGTGTGAATCGCGACGCGAGCTGCTTCGCACGCACCTAGGGACACAGTAAATCGCCAAGACGAGGACTTTCAGTTTGGAAACATGGCGGCTGGTGGATTACGACTTAAGAAAGTTAACGAAAGGAAACCTTAAGATCATTTTGGGAAATTTACATATTTGATCTGAAAGAAAATGGTGAAATGACTTTATTAACGTCTCCAGTAGCGGTTCTTAAAGCGCCAGAATGCACTTCGAAAGTCTTTACGTAAGATACCGTAGATAAACGGATTTATCATTGAGTTTGTGATCTGGAGGATGGTCCCGAACAAGGTTATTTCGTTAGGAATGACATTCCGGTCGTTGGTCATCATTTTTGTAAACTTAATCACGGAGTACGGAGTTAAACACACAAAAAAACATATAGTTACGGTCAGGATGCTGTAAAAGACTCGTTTAGCGGTGGTATTATGGTCAAAAGCGCGATTTAAGTAGACACGGCGTTGTTTACGGCCCTTTCGGGTATTTCTCTGCCCAGAAAGAGAAATTGCTTCACGCAGTTGGTCGCCTGTAGCTGTTGTAGCTGAACAGATCTGGTGTTGAGTTGGAACTGAACAGTTTTCGGAATGATTGACAGTCGAATTGACCAGTGTGGCGACTCCAGCTGGCAAGGAAGGAACAGTGGGTTTGGAATTGGCCAAAAACACTATGTAACAATTGGACCCGAGGATTAACAAGGAAGGGATAACAAACAAGATGACAAAACCGACAATGATAGAAATTTTCGCTTTTCTGGGCGAGTCGAACCAATCCATGGCGCAGACAGCTTCCCAGTAGTCGTAGACGACGATCCCCATCAAAGATGCGTTCAGGGCGAAAGTTAAAGCCGTTACGTAAATCAGCACTAAGACGCCTAGCATACGACGATGGGTGACCAGTGTGGAGTATTGGAGCGGAAAAGCGACGCTAATTGCCCGGTCCACACTTAGCGCCGTAATAGATAAGAGGCTTAAGCCCATGCATACGTAATTAGCGAGCACATGGGCCGTGCAGCAGATCTCCGGGAAAGGCCATGTGTCGGCCAAGACTGCGACGCTGCTCGGTAGCATCACTGTTACGGCAGTAATAGCGTCCACGACGGCCAAGTTGAGGATCATGAAGTTCGAAACCTGTCCAGTGTCAAAAAAAAAACGTCAATACGAGGTGAAGAAGATCGAAAAGTAACTTCTATGAATCGAAACGTGATGGGAAGGAAAAACTTTCTTTTTACTTGATTGCGGAGCTCGTAATCCCGGGAAATCAGTGTAATGATGACAGCATTGCCCACAAAGGCTAGGGCGGCTAACAGAATTATAGAGCATGCGATGATTAGGTTGGCGAGCCAAAGACGTCTGTTATCATTGGTTGGAATTAGGAGCAAGCTTATAGTTGAAAAAGTATAGTTGTTGCTGAGTTCCATGGCTCTGCCGACGTTTGGTCTTAAACATTGGGAAACTGATGTTTCCCAGGAGAAAGAAAGCTCAAGCGAACCTAGAACTAAAGTAGGGTGTAATGAAAGTGGGATGTATTAAATGCACTCCGCCGCATATGAATTCCTATGAAGATTTATATAAATGCATTCAAGAGTATAGTGACTTCCTTATCCCTTTTTGGGCAGCATTTAACAGTTATTTTTTAAATTTGATTTTTGAAAGCGGAAGTTTCATCCTAAGAAATGTAGGGAAATTATACCAAAGTTATACTGTAGGTAAGTTTCGGTGATTTTTTACAGTTCAAGTTGCTGAAGTCGAGAAACGCTTTAAAAAGAGATTTTTGAGAAAAGCTTTGGAGAGTAATGTTAAAAGTAGTCATAAATTAGTAATTATAGCGAAATTTGGGTCAGCGCAGTTGGAAGTGTCAAAACGTTCGAAAAATTTGAAAAATACGACAATATTGAATGACATCGTTGAAAATGTAAAAAAATATCTAAACTTCAAGGATAATTTCCAGAAAGTTTGTGAAACTTATTAGGGATTTTTCGACGAAATTGTAGATCAAGAGAACAGATCAGGAAAAAATAGTCGAATCGCAATAAATTACCCAATACGTTTCAGTTGAAATAAATAAAAAAAAGTTCACGTGTCTTGGAAGAAAAATAAGGAACAAATCTTGTAAAAAAAAAATAATTTTACTCAGTTAATTAGTTATTTTGTAGTGTAGTTTTTGTCGGGAAGAAATAGCAAGTAGATTTTACAGTGAAATCTGTGAGAATTTCTTACCTTATGACGCAAAATATGCGTTAAATAAATTGACGGCACTTCGGTTGGCTTTCACCGGCTTTGGGCACAGGTTGCTCGCGGCACGTCCTCACGTGTTGATTGATGAAGAGGAAACGTAAGAGGCTTTAGTACGCGGCCAACGAAATTCGTGAATAAGGCGCAGAAGCTAGTTTCATTTCAGTTAGATCACTGTGTATCCAAATACTTAGTTCAAATCTGATTGACAATTCTGGTTTTCTTTTCCCAGGTGACGTTCTTGCTGCAGAAAACCAACGAAGATTGGTGGAATGTGCGGAAAGCGGACGGCAGGGATGGCTTTGTTCCGGCGAACTACGTGAAAGAAATCGACCCAAAACGCATCCTGGTCCAAGTTCGCCAGCCTGTCGTGATTCGCGACGTCCGTAAAGTTAAAAAGACCAAAATGATGAAACAAACCGTTCCTGTCAAGAAAACTAAACTGCGTTCGCCTGGTGAGACCACTTGTGTAAAGTTGTTTATCGACATTTACGTTGTTTAGATTTTTATCTTCAGTTATTTGTCGATAATAATGTTATGTAGATATTTATTTATAGTTATTTAGCGAAAATCACGCTATTCACATATCGTGTAATGTTTATACAAAATTCAGTTCTTCAGTTATTTGTCTTAAGTTTTTCGTGGAAGATTATTTTATTTAGGTAATTATCTTCAGTTATTCATAAAATATTACGTTGTTTAAGTATTTATCGAAGTTATTCATCGAAAATTACATTACCTAGATATTTAGTTAAAATACACGTAAAAATAATTTGTGTTTTTCCTATTTGCTGTGTTATAATCAGCTCTTATTTTTTGTATTTTTTTGTCTTATTACGTTGCATTTATTAATATTTATTTTTCAACAAACAACTAATTTGTTACCTATTTTTGTTCAGTCGTATTTATCTATTTTTATATAATTGATATTTGTTTTCTATAAAGGTATATTTATTTATTTTTTCCTTATATTTTCTTATGGATGCATCTTGTAATATCTTTACAGTCAAGAAACAGCCAGGTGGTCGTCCTTCCTCCCAGGCTGATCTGGATTCCGTGGACAAGCGGAAGAATACCATCAACGATATGTATAATGACGTATTGGCACTGGCGGCGGTAAGATTTGAAACAACGATATTCTAGAATGCAGGTTTTAACTTTCAAATAATTACTTCTCACAGCAACGACATGCCAACCTAGACGACGCTATTCGACTTTTCGCCTTCCACCGTGAATGCGACGATTTCGAGAAATGGATCGGGGAGAAGGAACGATTCCTTCAGACAGACGTGAAAGGAGACAATGTAGAAATCGCCAAACGCAAATTTGAAGTATGTTGTTTTAGCCCCGTTGAAATGTATCCACCTCTTTTAACGAAATATCTTCTTAGCAATGCGTGACGGACTTGTCGGCCAGTCGCGTGCGTCTCGAAGCCATTGATAAGCAAGCCGACGAGTTAGTTAACGCGAAACACAGCCAGGCAGCTATTGTACGCCAACGCAAAGCCCATATTCACGCTCTGTGGGACAAACTTAACAAGCTGTTGAAATCCAAGGAGCATTCATTGCAAGGAGCAACCAGGTATTTCCTGTTTAGTCTGCCTCCATAGTGCGCAAATCAACTCGGATGCCGCTTTTTAGTCCAAAATTCACCTTCTAAGCAAATTTGAAGAAAGCGTGTAGTCAGGACAACGCAGAATAGCACTGCGAAGGTTTTGAGCTGCCTCTCCAATTTGTTTTTTTTACTTTTATGTGTATTATTTCCTGATTTCCTGTTTTTACTGTGTTTTTATGTTCTATTTTTACTTAATCTTTAATTCAAATTTCTGTTTTATTTTTTCTTCCTATTTTTTCTTTATTTCTATTTCATAGTTGCGCCTTATTTCTGTTTTATATTTTGCTTTACTTCTATTTCGTAGTTGTGCTTTATTTCTGTTTCATATTTTTGTTTTATTTCTGTTTCTTGTTTACTTTATTTTCTGTTTCCTTAATTTGAGTTTCTATTTTTATTACGCACATTTTCCAAAGAAGTGTAGAATGTACTTTTTCTCCATCCTCAGTTGTTTGACCATTGATCTTTATTTGACTATTGAGCTATTTTAAGTACGAAAGTTTTAGAAATATATATAATTCTCTTTTTTCAATATTTAGTGTCGAGCTGTTTCATCGTACTTGTGACGAAGCGCGGGACTGGATGCTAGAAAAGATGACCAAGATTGACACAGAGGATCTGGGGCGGGATTTGCAAACCGTGCAAGCCTTGCAGCGCAAGCATACCAATCTAGAACGCGAGTTAGCGCCGTTGGAAGAGAAAACCAAAAAAGTTCATCATTTGGCGGCATCGTAAGTCTCTTTCTAGCAAGGGGAGCATCTAATTATGTCTATTGGTATTAGGGTAACCCAATCGTATCCCGAAGAAACGCGAGCTGTGAATGGACGCCTTAATGAAATACAGAGTTTGTGGGAAGAAGTTAAGAACAAAGCGCTCGCGCGACGTGCTAGGTTGGAACAAGCGGTGGGACAGCAAATTTTCTTACGAGGGACCAAAAACTTGGTAGGTTCATTTTTAAGCCAAGTTACGTTTCTGTAACGTAAGAAGATTCTGTACTATACTTTTACTCATGGGTGCTGATCGAATTACTTTGCGTTGTAGTTACTTTGGGTGGGCGATGTAAAAGAACTATTGAACGCTGATGCAACCGCTAGGGATGTTGCGACCGCACAAGGTTTGCTGAAGAAACACCAAGAACTGGGTGACGATATTCGAGCCCACCAAGATGAGTGCGTATTCCTTTTCTTTTCATGTATAGTACTTTAAACTATTTATTTTGACTGTACGGTATTTGAAACGAAATAGTGTAATAATAAGACTTGAAATAGTAAAACAAGCAGAAAGTAATCCTATGTAGAAAGAAACAAAGTTTAAACCGTAGTTAATAAACGGAAATAGTTGTTAAAGGTAATTGTCTTTTTAACACCAGGTTTGCTGAGCTGGAGGCATTAGGTGTGCAAATCCTGCAGCACAATCCAGATAACAAAGATGTTCGGGACAAGTTGGAGCAACTAGAAGAAGAACGCAAGGCGTTGTGGCGAGGATGGCAGCAAAAGGAAGCATATTTACAACAATCTTTGGATTTGCAGCTGTTGAACCGGGAAGCGGACCAAATTGACGCAGCTACGTCTTCCCAGGAAGCTATTCTTGAAAACCAGGATCTCGGGGTACGATTACGTTCGTTGGAACTTCTTCTTTTCTTCTTTCATATTTCAGTTGGTTTCTGACCTGCGTGTTTTGCTTTTATAGAATACCTTGGACGAAGTGGAAGCGCTGATCAAGCGCCACGAAGATTTCGAGAATACGCTGATTGCCCAGGATGAGCGTCTCAAAAGCTTTAGCGACATTGCTGACAAGCTGATCAAAGCCGGTCACTATGACAGCCCTTAGTAAGTGACAAAGGTTCAAAAGAGAGTATGGAAAAGCAAAGAGAGTATTTTAAAAAAAAACTTTGGTTGTAGTATTGCTGGAAGAAGAGACGAAGTGGTCGCTAGACGAGACGCCGTGAAGAGATTGTGTGCCGAAAGAGCCGCGGCGCTGGCCGCGTCGCGAACTTTTCATGAAATGGCCGCTTCTGTAGAGGATACACGATCCTGGTTGTCCCAGAAACGTAAAGCCGCTTTGGATGAGTCGTATCGCGATCTGAACAATTTAGAACGCAAGCTACAAAAACACGAAGCCTTTGAGCGAGAATTGCGTGCGACTGAAGGACTCTTGAAGAGCTTAAACAAAGTACTGTGAATTCCACAGCTGGATACTCTAAGTTTCTTACACCTTTTATTTCGATTCCTTTTTCTATTTTACATTTACTCTAGAGTATTTTTATTTTATTTCGAATTTATTTTAGATTTAGTTTGTCTTTTATTTCAAATTTATTTTAGAGTTATTTTAATATTTTTTACAATTATCTTAGACTTAAATTCTTTTGCCTTCATTACACACTGATTTTTTTGTATTCATTTATTAATTTTTTTCTAACATTCTAGACCGGACAGGGAATGATTGCAAAGAATCACCCGAAAAAGGATGACATTGCTTTGATGTTGGATGTTATGAACGCCGAATGGGAGGAGCTAGTAGCCGTTTCCAAAGACAAAGGCGTCAAGCTACGCCAAGCTGCTGCGCAACATGCGTACAATAGGTATTTTCTTTAATATTTTCACCTTATTTCAGATTCTTTACGGCATTTTTTTATTCTGGAATTGTAATTAGTTTATAACTAATTAGAAAATAGTTTGTTTCACGTGTTTAAAAGTATTTATGTAAGGAAAAATTCTTTTCTGTTTCATACATTAGTTTATTCTTTTTTTTTGTTATATTTGTTTATATTTCCGTTTTTTTCTACATCCTTATAATGTGTATTAATTGAATATAAAAAAATCTGTTAGAACTTTGGACGACGCGAAAGGAAAACTGGACGATTTCGAGATCCAGTTGAAGAACGAAGAGCTGGGTAATGATTTGCGCAGCTGCCGCGAATTAGCGAAGAAGCATCAAAACTTGGAACAGGAAATGGGCGTCTGGGATCAGAAAATCGGCGATTTGGTGAACGCGGGACAAGACATGGCCGACGGTCACTTTGACGCCGAAAGCATAATACACCACGGCCAAGAGTTCCAAGACCGATTAGCGCATCTGAAGGATCCTATGGCTCAGAGACGCGTCGCGATTGAGGAAGCGCTGCGTTTCCATAAATTCAACTTTGAGGTTGACGTCGAGCTACAGTGGATCAAGGAGCGAATGCCCGCCGCCACCTCGGAAACTTTGGGGCAGGATCTACACCAAGCTCAAAGTTTGGATAAGAAACACAAGAAATTAGAAGCTGAATTGCAAGGCCATCAGTCGGTCATTGATCATGTCTTACACACCGGAACAGATTTAGTTGGTCAGACACACCCGGAAACACGCCAAGTACACTTTCTTACTTTATTTTATTTTTTACTTTTTTAACTTTAATTTTTAGTTAATATTTTATTTTTCCTAATTCTTTCAACTTGATTTTTTTTACTCTGTTTATGTTTTTTTTTTATTTTAGCTGTATTTTTCATTCATTGTTAAATTTTCACCTTTGCTCATTATTGGAGTATTGTTGCACTTTTTTAGTTTTAGGGCGAAGATAAGTTTTTTTATTTTTTCTTATGTATTTTTTTACTCATCTTATCTTCCATTTTTACCTTTTAGTCATGACTGTATCGTTGTTTTTGAGACATGTGGCGAAGATGAAAGTATTTTAGTTTTTATATACTTGTTATCTATTGTATAATTTTTCTCGTTAATTTTGTCTGCAAGTTTTTGTGTGACTCAAAGTTGGTTGTTAACGTTTTGGTTCGCTAGATTGAGACGAAATGCAAAAACCTAAAGGATGCCTGGAAGGATCTGTGCGAAGCGACCGCACACCGACGCAAAAAGCTGGATCTTTCTTTGAAAGCCCAGCAGTTCTTCTTCGAGGCGGAGCAACTCGAGTCGTGGATTGGCGAGAAAACGGACCTGATGAGCTCGCCCGATGTGGGCAAGGACGAAAACGCTGCTATCAAATTGTTAACCAAACACAAAGTAAAAGTTTGACTTGAAAAACCAAGAGAATAACTTTTAAACGAAATTTTAAAGGCTTTCGAGTTGGAACTTGACACCTACAGTGGCTTAGCCAGCGAAATGGGCAACATGGCGCAAGCAATGGTCACCGCCAATCATCCAGATGCGAAATTAATCGCGCAGAAACAACAGCTGCTGAGTCAGGGCTTGAAATCGTTGCACAAAACAGCTGTGAACCGGCGACAGCGCTTAATGGAATCGATGCACAGGCACGAATACTTACGCGAAGCTGATTCCTTGCTGGCATGGATGCAGGAACAGCTAGTGGTGGCCAATTCTGAAGACTACGGTCAAGACTACGAGCATTTATTGGTAACTTTTCGTATTTACTGGCGAGTTCTAAACGGTCAAACGAATTTTTACCAAATTTGGGCATTTCTAGACATTGCAAAACAAGTTCGAAGACTTCAAGCACAGATTAGAAGGAGGAGCCGAAAGATTCAACCAGTGTGACGAATTGGCAAAAAAACTCATTTCCAATGAAAATCCGTACGCCGGAGATGCGGAAATACGTCAAGAGCAATTACGGTAAGTACTGACTAGGATCATGTATGGGCCGTGTGCTGTTAAGAAGATTACTTACCTGGTGGTCGGTTGAATCACTAATTCTCAATTACTAACTTGTATTAACATTTCATCTCTGCACTCTCGCTGGCCCAATTTTGCATGTCTCTTTTCCTGAACTTTTTGGAATGGGGAAACCTTGTACGACTCACAGATCTGCTAATTCCTCCCCTAAAAAGGAAGAAAAACCAGGCAAACAAGTGGCGGCTAAACATGTCCATCTCTGGTAATAGGACTCTTCTCATTTACACTTCCTTTTCATGGTGTTCAGTTTTCTTTTAAAATTCTTAATATGTTCTTAGAAGACGTTCAATTTTCTTTTGATTTCTTTCACTATTTTTCCTAAAGTTCATTATTATTGTTATTTAGATTTACTTTTACTTTTTTCTGTAAATTTGTTTATTTTTTAGATTTTTTTAACTTTTCCTGCAGATTTCTTTAAATTTTTTCTTTAGATCTCTTTACATTTTTTCTTTCAATTTCTTTACATTTTTTCTTTAAACTTTCTTACATTTTCTGTCTGTATTACTTTACTGTTTTATTTACGTTTTTTATATATTTCTTTAAACTTTTGACAATTGTGGCAGTGTTGTGCTCTAGGTTCAATCTGTTAATGATAACTGTTTTAGTGACGTTTGGGGGAAGTTGTTGGAAGCGGCCGATGCGAGAGACAGGAAATTGTCGGCGGCGGGAGAAATCCACCGATACAATCGTGACGTGTCAGAAGCTCTTTCGCGGATCCAGGAGAAATTGTCGGCCATACCTGAAGATCTGGGCCGCGATTTGAACTCGGTGTTGTCGCTGTTGAGGCGACATGAAGGCTTCGAGAACGATTTGGTAGCTCTGGAAGCGCAGTTGCAAGTCCGTTGCTCATTCAACCTGCCAAATTTCTACATAACTTAAGGCTCTTTTCCTAATTTTCAAAATAGGTGTTGATAGACGATTCAGTGCGGTTACAAAGCACCTATCCCGGTACCAATGCGGATCATATCAAGGAACAACAAGCGCTAGTGATCGAACACTGGGAAGCATTGCAGGAACGCTCATCGAAACGAAAAGAAGAATTGCTGCTGGCTTGTGAATTCCATAGGTTCCTTTCTTCGGTCAGTAATATCTTCTTGTGTGTACAGTAAAATATGCAGTTATCTCACTACAAAGAACCTTTAGAGCTCGGAAATTTTTCGGTATTTTGGAATGAATAGACTTTCACATAACCAGGCTTCCTTATAGGGAGATTCCATCAATACGTTGATTTTTATATTCTTTTAATCTTGGCCTTTCAAAAAATGTATTCATAACTTTTTTAAAAAAATGTTCTTATATGCATTCTATTTCAATTTTGTTGCTGTTGGGTTTTTCATTCGTTTCTGGTATTTACTTTTGCCGGAACAACTATTTTTAAAGGTTTGAGAGCTTTTTTACATCAATTTATCGTTACAGGTAAGAGACTTGAGCAATTGGGCTCAGGAGCTGCGGAATACCATGGCAGCCGAGGACAAGGTACGCGACGCTAGCGGCGCCCAAGCTTTGCGCGCCGAACACGAACGACTAAAAGCTGAAATTGAAGCCCGCGAAGATTCATTTGGCGCCGTCAAACAAATGGGTGAGCAACTAATCCAGGATGGGCATCCCATGACGCCGGTAACACCTACAGTTTCGATATTTTCGCTATAATCGTGCTCAAATTTGTGTGTTAATCTGTAATACGCGTTTTCAGGAAATTCAAGACAAACTGCGACAGTTATTGGAAGATAGAAACAAATTGCACATGGCGTGGCACCAGAAGCAAGTGTATTTGGATCAACTGTTGGACTTACACTTCTTTTTACGCGACGCCAAGCAAATTGACGCCATTTCCAGTGCACAAGAGGTAATAACCTGAAAAACTGGGGGAAAGGTGATGAATTTGAAATCTTTACTTGAAAACTAGGCGGGACTGTTGAGCACCGAGATTGGATCGAGTGTGGAAGAAATTACCGCGCAAGTGAAGAAACACGAAGCTTTTGAGAAGCTGGTCGCCGTGCAAGAAGAGAAAGTAGCGGCCTTGCAAGAACACGGCGACAAGCTCATTGCCCAGAAGCATTTCGAGAGCCCGTTGGTGGATCAACGCATCCGCGAAGCTACCAATCGACGAGCCAAAGTTAAAGAACTAAGCTTGGCGAGAAGAAACAGGCTCAAAGATGCCTTGTTGTATGCGCAGTTCGCGCGCAACGTTAGCGAGGTACTTTTTATTTATTTTATATAACTTACTAGATTAACCTTTCATTAATATATTTTCAATCTTTTCTTCAGTTAATATTTCATTAAATAAAATAAATCTTATCTATTACTGTAGCTTTTCGTTTCTGTTAAGTCATTTATTGACTTTAGTATGTATTCTGTGTATTCTTATCTATTTAGTATATTTTGTCCGGGAATGTGTTTGGTGTTTCGTAGATCCTTCAACTGTCATTTGTAAAATTAAGATCGTACTTTTAAGTCGTTGTATAGTATTTTTCCATATATTTTTACCTTGTGTTTGTTTCATTAAAAAAGTAATCATGTTAAGGCAAGTAGTCTAATTATCTTTGAGGGTTGTCAAAGCTGAGGTTAAAATTGCATTACATCCCTTCGGTAGGCGGATCTTTGGATTGACGAGCGTCAAAAGCAGTTGGATTCTGAAAACCAAGAAGGACCAGTGTCAACTCTAGAGGAGAAGGTAAAACGTTTGCAGAAGCATCAAACTTTCCAGGCGGAATTGTCCGCACACCAGAGTCGAATCAATGACATCAGTCGTCAAGGTAATTCTCCACATCGACTTTGTGTTCTTATTTTAACGAATTTCTTCGTTGTAAATTGTCTTAGGTGACACATTGTTGGCTAAACGTCACGAAGCCGCCCGTGAAATTAACGCGCAGTTAGAAGCTCTACTAGCCAAGTGGAAGCAGTTGCTCGCGTCGTCAAATGCCCAAGGGCGTGGCTTGGAAGAAGCGCAAGATATTCTGGAATTTAACAACCAAATTGAAAAGGCCGAAGCCTGGATGCGAGATAAGGTACGTTTTCCTACCATCTTCGCATTTTTTAAAATACGAAAAGATTCTCTTGATATTAATGCCAGCAAAGTTCTTTGGTTGCTCTGTTTAAAATGACAAAAGATCTGTTCGGTTATGATCGATCTTTATTAACGAATTTTTCTTCAGTTTTATTTATTTTTCGCTTTTCTTATTTCATTTCTTTCTTGGTTCATTTTTCCTTATTTCGGTACATTACTTATAATTTTTTATTTCTTTTACTCATTTTTTAATTTCAATTCTTTATTTCTTTATTTAATTTTTCAGGAAATGATGGTCCATGTGGCCGAGACTGGTCGCGACTACGAGCACTGTCAGTCGCTGCAGCGTAAGTTAGATGACGTAGACTCCGACATGCGCGTAGACGAAAAGCGTTTGAAGGCCATCAATGCTTTGGCCGACAAACTTGTTCGCCAGGGACACGGCGACGTGCAACAACGTCGTGAGCAGATGAACCAACGGTAATTTAACCCTCAAATTGGTTTCCGACGAATACCTTAACCATGTTTTGTGTGTTGTTACTAGGTGGAAGGACTTGCAAGGTAATTTGGAGAAGTACAGGGATGCTTTAAGCGAAGCTTTGGAACTCCACGCTTTCCACCGAGATTTGGCTGATACGGACAGTCGTATTTCGGAAAAGGCGGTGCTGTTACAACCAGATGACCAGATTTTGCAGGAAGAGGCGTCGCTGATGGCTGTGGAGGCGTTACAACGTGGACAAGAAGCCATCGAACGCGATTTGACAGCCATTGAAGGAAAACTGAGAGTAAGACCTTGTTTTTCATGAATTCTTTAACAGTTTTTTACACTAGACCGAGTCGTTCTTGTATCTGACATACTTATAACCATGTTTAACAGGAACATGAATCCGAAGCGCGACGTTTGACGCGAAAATACCCGGACAAATCCTCCGCCATTCATTCACGCTTATCAGACGCGCAGAACCATTGGCGCGAATTGCAGGATCTGTCAGCCGAGCGCAGAGCTGCACTAGCTGCGGCTTGCGTGCGCAACAAGTTTTTGGAAGATTTAAAGGAACTGGAAAGCTGGGTCCTACGCATGATCGAGCGCATGGACGAAACTGGTCTGGCCAACGATATCGCCACGGCGGAAGCCAATCTGCAGCTACACCAAGAGCGCAAAGCGGAGATTGACGGGCGTCAACACAGTTTCAGCGTCTTGAAAGACTTTGGGCACAGACTGGTGCAGTCGGAAGCTGATTCTACAACCAGAGAGCACTTAACGAAGCAACTGGCGCGGTGTGAAGAGCTGCGCCGTATGCTTGCGGCGTCTTGGGAAGAAAGAAGACAAGTTTTGCTGCAGTGCTTGCAAAGATGTCAGTTTTTGGACATGGCCGAGCAAGTCGAAGCTTGGTTGGCGCGCCAAGAAGCTTTCCTGTCGAACGACGACATTGGCGTAAGTATAATCAATTCAGAAAAAAATCTTAGCAGTTTAAATTAAATGAAAATTTATTGAATTTTCATTAAATTGATATTGACCAACGTGTTGTAGCAGACATGGACAAATCCACGGGAAGTGAAATTCAGTTCCGATACACAACGATTTCCTGACATTCAATTCAGTTCATGTTTAAAATTTCAAAAGTAAAATTCTAACTACTTAAAAATAGCAGTGGATTTGAAGTAAAATAGCAAGTCAATTTGAATTCAGTGAAAATGAATTAAATTAAGTGCAAAAACAAATTGTGTCAAATCCAATTAAGTGAATTCGCCGAGTTCTGATTGGACGTTCAAACATAAAAAGTTCACATCTTACAATCTTTTTTTTTTTTTTTTATTGGGCAACCCGCGTAGGCTTACGCCTATTGCGGTGAAACGATGAAACAAATACAACATGAACAAAGGTAAACTTTCAGGAACAGTAACAACAGCACCAGGGGGAACATACAGAATATTCAGGGGGGGGGGGGGCAGGGAAAGGGAGCTATTTACATATGTGTGACTACTTCCATAAATTTCGTAACAGCTGGGAATATCTTAGGGTACCTTACATACCTTACAATCTTTACTGTACATATACGTATGACATATATGACAAAATGTAATACATAAAATGCATTTTTACGTATTTTGTATCCCTTTTGACGCAGGATTCGCTGTCGAGCGTGGAAATGCTCATTCGGAAGCACGATTCCTTCGACCGCACCGCGGCAGCACAGGGAGGACGCGTGGAAGAGCTCGAACGCGTGGCCCACGAGCTCACCTCCGGTACTGTGCCGCACTACGACACTATCGGCATCCTTAACACGCTCGACAACGTGTTACGCGTGAAAGACCGCGTGCGCGACATGGCGGCGCAGCGGCGCCGCAAGCTGCACCAATCCAAACAGCTCTTTGTCTTCCTCCGCAACGTTCACGAGGTTGAAGCTTTCATCTCCGAGAAGATGCAAGTGGCGTGTGACGAAAATTACCGTGATGTCACCAACTTGCAGAGCAAAGTCCAAAAACAGATCGCTTTCGACGCCGAACTCCAAGCGAACCGCCCACGCGTCGCTAGCGTCACCTCCGAGGGTGAAAACTTGATCGCCGCGGGCCATTTCGCCTCTATGGAAATCCGAAACCAACTCGACACCGTCGAATCGCTCTGGCGACAGTTGCAAGAAGCTTCGGCCCTGAAGAAAAAGCGATTGAACGAAGCCTACCAAGCCATGTTGTTCAGCCGTAATTTGGACGACTTGGAGTCTTGGATGGACGATGTGGAAGAACAGCTGCAGAATGAAGATCATGGCAAAGATTTGACCTCCATCTCGCATTTACTGAAGAAACACCAAGCGCTCGAAGCTGACATCAACGGCCATGCCGAAGCGGTCGGCACCTTGAAGAACGGCGCCGACGTCTTTGTAAAGGAAAACCACTTCCTGGCGGAAGAAATTCTCGCTAGAACTTCAGCCTTGACCAAACGGTAACATCTTCGCCCCGGAGAATTTATCTCTCTTTCATTTCGTGTCAAGCACTTTTTTGTCTTTTTTTAAAAAAAAATTGTCTTATTTGTCTCACATTTATTATAATTTATTTATTTTTTCATATTTATTATAGTTTTTATTTTCTTATATTTCTTATGTATTTTTTATTTTCTTATATGTATTGTAGTTGTATTTATTTTTCTTTTCTTTTATACTTATTATATACTTTTCATTTCGTGCCATTTCGAAGAAGTTTAAGATAGAACAGTAGTTTAATACGGAATGGTTTTGGTTTCAGGTATCATTCGCTGTACGAGCCGTTGCAAATTCGCCGAGAAAACTTGGAAGACGCGCAATTGTTCCATCAGCTGTTACGGGACATCGAGGACGAAGTCACGTGGCTGAACGAGAAAGAACCGCTCGTCAATTCGACAGACTTGGGTACGTCGCTCGCGTCGGTTCAGAGCTTGCAGAAGAAACACCAAGTCATCGATGCCGACATTCAAGCCCACGAGCCGCTCCTTTTGGCGATTCAGTCCCGGGCTAAGCAAGTGATCAAATCGGGGCACTTTGCTGCTCCCCAAATCGAGGCCAAAATGAAGGAAATGATTGGGAAACTGGAAGCTATGAAGGATAGTTCAGCTGTCCGCAAACTTCGGCTTTTAGACGCTGTGGAATCGCAGATGGTACTTCCGCTCTCATATTTCTTCCATTTATTAGTATTTCCTATATTATTTTTGACAAAGTGATTTATTTTTGACTTTTATGAATTTATTTTTTAGATTTTACTAATTTATCTTGCGATTTTTTATTAATTTACTTGCGCATCTTTTATTCTTTTTTTACTTTTCTTCCTTTCCTTTTTATTATTTTACGTTTTTATCTCATTTTTTTACGTTTTTCCTGTGTATTTTTTAGATTCTTGGCACAGTAGTGTTACACTATGCTAACTAATCTTGTATTTTGAAATGTCACGCAGTTTTATACCGAAGCGACGGAAGCTGAAGCGTGGATTCGTGAAAAGCGACCTCTGTTGACCAGCGTTGACGTAGGCAAGGATGAAGACAGCGTCCAGAGCTTGTTGAAGAAATTAGAAGCCTTGGAGAGGGATATTAGCGGCTTTAATTCCCAAGTTGGCCGCTTGGTGAAGTTAGGACAAGGCCTGATCGACCGGGGCCACTTTGATGCGGCCAACATCCAAAGCAAGATGACCAAGGTGGAGTCTCAGTACACGTTGTTGCAACAGTTGTGCGAAGAGCGCCACCAGCGGTTGAACCAAAGCCGCAAGCTCTTAAAGTTCTTGCGAGAAGCGGACGAGTTCGCGGATTACTTGAACGAGCAGACGAACGTCGCGGCGTCCGAAGATTACGGTCGAGATGTCGAACACGTCGAAATTCTGATTCAGAAATTTGACAAGTATTATTTGACTTTTTGAAGCTTGTGTGAATTTGGGAGAAATATACGAATGTTTTTAGTTTCCTGCTCACGCTGGAAGCCAGTGGCGACAAGCTGGAACGTTTGAAGACTACAGCCAACAATCTGCTCGCTGAGCATAATCCTGAACCAGCACGTATTCGCACCAAAATGGATGACGTGCAACAAATGTGGGACGACTTGCACGAATTAGCCCATGCCCGTCAAGAAGTACGGCGTTATTCCGAATATTTGGAGCAGTTTTGCTTTCGTTCTCAACGTTGTTTTCGCTATTAATCTCTTTATTTGTTAATTAAGTAACTTCAGTTTATAGAATAGTCGACTTATTATTTTACTTATTAGTTTCTTTACACAACGATTTATTTATTTTACTCAGTTTTTTATTGATAATGTATCTCTTTTTTTCTGTTTTAATTCCAACGTAGGCTTGTAGCTATAGTTGGTTACCTCTATTATCGTTTATCGTCTTATGTGTAATTTTTATTTATTTATTCGAATTAACGAATGATGCGTGAGGCTGCCAAACTCTATTGTACACCGAAAATTAAAGATTGTGAACATTTTTGCAGGCGTTGGCTGGGGCGAAACAAGTGCACGTGTTTGACCGCAGCGCTGACGAAACGGTGGCCTGGATCGCCGAAAAGGACGCAGCGTTGTCGTCGGAGGATTTCGGCCAAGACTTGGAAGGCATTCAGAGCTTAGCGCGACGACACATCGGCTTGGAACGAGACTTGGCTGCGGTTAAGGAGCAAGTCGAACTCGTAGTGGCCGAAGCTGGGCGTTTGTCGCAAGAATTCCCCAGTGCCAGGGACCACATCGCTGTCCGCTTAGAGGAAACTGTCAACGCCTGGAATGAACTTCTGGATCGCGCCGCCTTGCGGAAAGACAAGCTCCAACAAGCCGAGCAACTCCAAGCGTACTTTGACGACTACCGAGAGCTCATGTAAGATCTGCGTTCTTTTCCTTTTCTTGCTCACATTTAAACTCTTGTCCTGTTAGAGGATAACTAATCTAGCTAACTTCCATATTAAAGTCATATGACCCATTTTCGTGGATCTTTTCCAAACTATTTATTTCCTATTCATTTAGTGATTGTTTTGTATTGTATTTTAAATTGTTTATAAAGCTTTGTTGTTGTTTTTTCCTCAGAAATTCGATAGAAGTAATTAATTTTAGTTATTAATTTATTAATAGGGCATGAAGTACCTGACTCATTTTCAATATTCATTGGGTTTTTTTGTGGCATAATGATAGGGCTTGGGTCAATGAAATGATTGCTAAAGTGACCGCCCCCGATTTGGCCAAAGACGTGTCAACTGCGGAAGCGCAAGTGGCTTTGCATGACGAGTACCGCGACGAAATCCAAGCCCGAGCCGAAGCCTTTAGCCAATTCGCGCTTACTGGCAACCGATTGATCGACGAAGGCCACTTTTTGGCCGAAGAAATCCAAGAGAAAGTGGCGACTCTCAATCAGCGCCATACAACGCTACTGGACGCTTGGCGCTTGCGGCAAGAAATTTACCAACAAAACTGGGACACTCTAGTGTTCAAACGCGATGCTGCTTTAATTGACAGTTGGTTAGACAGTCGAGAAGCGCAACTGAAAGAAGACCATTTGGGCGTTAACATTCGGGAAGTCGAGGAGCTCATCCGGCGACACGACGATTTCCAGCAAACTTTGGAAGCCCAGGAAGAAAAACTGTCTGCCGTGCGTCGTATCACTTTGGTAAACTATTTTCAACGTTCTGGGTAGAGAATTAATTAAAATTGGTTTACTTGTCCATTTTGTTTATTGCTTTGTATCATTTCTTACTTTCTTTATATTATTCTTAGCTTGAAGAAGCGTTTGCAAACTTGAAAAAGCGCGAAGAAGAGGCGAGGAAGTTGGAAATGCAGCGAAGAGAGCAAGAGCGCTTAGACGCGGCCAGAAAGAAGGAAGTCCATCGATTAGCCAATGTACTAGCAATTTTTCTCTATTTTCTGTTTTCTTTTTTAGTTTGACTGTTACTTATTCTCACTTTTGCCCGTATTGGCGGCTTTTTGCAAACTTAACATTAAAGATACTGAATAATATTAAATGCAAAATATTAAAGACTTCTGTTCAATTTGTAGGAACGCCGTCAAGAAGAGCAACGACGCCGAACACAAGAAATCAAACTTACACGCGAAGATATGGAACGCATGAATTTGACTCTTAACGGAGATATGAAAGCTTCTCCTGCTCCACCGGCGCGTTCCATTTCTAATTCTGGGTCCGAACGAGCTGATGGCTCGCCGCGGTAAGCTTTAACATTCAATTGTATATTTTATATTACTTACGTGGCCATTTCTGGCGTGGTGTAGGCTGGGAGCACGGGATACGGCCGATGGAAACAGCATAAAGAAACCCAGCAGTCAAAGCTCCTTGCTTCAGCCTTATCGCCAAGGTTAGTACACTCTTCAAGTGTGGAATAAGTAAAGCAAGTAAAATATTGTTGCAGAAGGCGTGAAGCGAGCCGAGAGCATGAAAGTGGGCACTAGTCCTCTGGACAGTTCCAAACTTAAACGGACGCCGTCATTCACGACCCGAAGACACACTCAGAGCTTCCGGAAACACAAGAAAATGGACACCATGACCGACTTACCACCTGTGGAGATTGAAGGCTACTTAGATCGCAAACAAGAGCTCCAGTCCGGGGGCAAGAAAGCGGCCATCCGGTCCTGGAAGAATTATTACACAGTTTTGTGTGGACAGTTGCTTTGTTTTTTCAAAGACCATGAAGATTTCGCGGAAAGCAAAGCCGCTGCACCGCCCCTTATCCTGTATCAGGCCCTCTGCGAACGCGCTACCGACTACACGAAACGCAAAAACGTGTTTAGGTAATCATCGTTACTTTTTTTTAGCTCAATACTCAATAATTTTTACCATTAATCTTCTCGTTTTCCTTATTTTAGCATTTTAAGTTTTATTACTGGGAATTTTTATTTTAGCCGTTTAAACCCTCTTTATATATTTATAATGGATGGATATTATGTAAAAATTGAAAATGTAATTTTTTAGTATCTTTGATTTTTTATCATATATTTTTATCGTTTCTGTAGAGTGCGTACCACAGATGGCGCGGAATACTTATTCGCCACTCATGAGGAGAAGACCCTGGAAGAATGGGTGAACAAAGTCGTCTTCCATGCTAATTTAGCACCCTCGCAACAGTTATTAAGTTACGACGCCCAAAAGGTACGCATAATTTGTATTTCGCACAAATGGGGTGAATGGGCACGAGCGAGGTTCTTGTTAAGCTAATCTTTTCGGTTTGTACGTATTCTCTCGCATCGTCGGTGCTAACATTACAACCAACTCCCATGACTTTGGCTTGATTGACACATGGCATGTTTTCTAACACGTGGTCTTGAAATGTTTGTTTTGCATGTTCTTGTTCCTCCCGTTGAACTTTGAAAGGCGCAAGGTACGGCGGTGCATGTGAAGCCTTTGCCGTCAGCCGCTTTTTCTTCGGCGCACGTGCATGGTAAAGTCAAGCGCGAGAAAGACGACGAAGAGGAAGATGGGTTTGAAAGCGCTACCTCGAGTCCTAACTCGTCACCACACACGCCGCGAAAGAAGATAACACAGGTTGTCTCTTTAACCCGTGCACTTGTTGTGAAACCGTTTGACCTGTTTAATACCTTAAATAAACAACACCTATTCTCTTTCGGCGAGATTTTTTAAAGATTTTTTTCCCCCCAGGTTGAAAGAGATGTCGCTGCGCCCCCGCCATTGGCGCTGCGACCAGCGGCGTTCGGGGCGCCCCACCCCGTGGAAAAACCCGAAGTACCTCGCCGGTCATTCCAAGAAGACGTTTGGGTGAAACGCCCCCCGGCGGAAGACGAGGGTAATGAAACTTCTACAAGTATTGCCTAAACGTTGTTGTGTTGTGGGCGTTGCTTTGTGTGCGTTTGTCAGCCGTGTGCGTTCTTTTTGTTTTGCGTAGCTTCTGTACCCGAGCCAGTTTTACCGCGCACCAATCCGCCACCTTTACCCCAATCCCGACCTCCAATTCCACCACGGACGCTTATGGCCCCTCCCTCTCGTCCGCCAACAGAGGATTGGGACCAATCGCTAAATTATGGCAATGGTAATCGTTTCCGTTCAAGTTACATGTTTTGTGTGCTTTAAGAAGTTTTGCGTACGTTAATAATATATTTCGATAACAATAGGATCCCATAACAATGGCCCAGCTTCCCGGGCGACTAGTTATACCAGTTTGGAGGCGCCACCTTTTCCAGCTTCGCGTCCCAGCTCGATGCCGTCACCGCCGCGCTCCCAGCCGCCTGTTATTCATGTTTCGAGCAGCGCTTGGTCTTCCGGAGCACGTGGTCAAGTTTCGCCGACCTCGTCTGTTGGGACCGTAGATTCGAGACACCCCAATCCCAGTGACACGTCTTCGGAAAGCGACGTTCCTTTACCGTCGCCCCGTAAGGACAAAGACGGCAAAGAGAAGGGTCGAGGTAGCGTCTTGGGTATCTTTAAGCGAAGGAAAGGTGCCCAGGTATAAAACCCACGTTGATGTAGATTAGCAAAGTATCCAACAGTCCTGCAGCCTTACATATTGATTATATTAGCCTTGCGAATCGCTTAGTTCCCCAATATTGCGAGTCAGAATCATTGCCAGTTTGTAGACCATTATTGTCAGTTTTTTGGTTGGATTTTTTTTTTCTTGTTAACTTTTTTACATTTTTTAAGTGTCAGATAGTTTAATAGTTGAGTGTTTAATTTGTCAAAGACGGTTGCTTTATTGCCCTAAAATAATTCTAAAGAGGTTATATTAGACAGCTTACAGTTGAATATACTTATTATTTGACGAGTTACGCAAAAAAGGTGAAATCAGTGTTAATCGTGTATTCTATTCCATGGATTTTTGGGGCGTTTGTATGATTGGAAAGGAACAGTTTATCGAGTGTTACAAGACTAGGTGAACCCATGGGGGAAGGATACATGTGTGTAAGGAAACTTTGCCAAGCTATACATGACTGAATTAGTGGAAGGCTGTTGCTACCTGGTTTCTTACCTGGGTGTACGAGCGTTAGAGGAAATACACTACCCGACGCTATTTAGTCGGTCCGGAATCATATTCTCTTGTTAATTGTTGTTGTGGCATAACGTCTGGAGTTCAAATCTTTCGTCGAATCTGTCCTTTTATTTTTAACATTTTCTGCATTTTCCTCCCCCTTGAAAGCCAAGTTACAGGACGATTGCAATGACCTGAAATTCACATGTAGTACCCTTTAATAAGATTATTTCCTTAACCCGTGTTGTAAGTGCATTTTTTGTGACAAAATACAATTATCTTACTAGCACGTAAATAAACAGAAGCTTTATTCTATTGAGGGCATTTCAAGGCTCGGTAAGAGGTGCGAAATCGTGTGAAGTCTGGATGTGGGATTTAAAAAAAAACTAACAAAAAATACTTTGGTGTCTGGAGAAATTGTTGAACTGAATTGGAATAGTTGAACTGATGCAACGAAAAAAAACGTTTAAATATGTAGCACCAATGAAGTTTCTGTCTATCTGAAAGGTTTCAGTACATGGGAAACCATGGCAGTATTGATTGTGTCCTGATTAACCTGTGGGTGTTATCATTTTTTTCCCTTTATGACTTCCTTGTTCTGAAATCACTTTGACCTGTATACCCTTTGACCTGCAGTCCTTGACACTAACTTGACCTGACTCGAACTTTCCTTGACCGCAACCTTTTTTTCATTTCTTGCGACAACTTCCCTTGACCTACGCTCCAGCCTAACTATATAAGGAAGACCCTTTTGTCATAATATTCGGTATTGACTCGTTGTCCACAGCTATGCTTAGTTGTCCACAGTCTGCATTCCAATGCTGCTCCAGCCACCACCCCGACACCCACATCATCCACAGATACTTGTTTAACAGTATCATCTTCACCGACGCCTGATCTGACACTACTACAGACAGCGGTGGCGCCCGTTACCTTTGGAAGTAAGACAGTTAACGCTAACATCGTCTTTGACAATTGTTCTCAGAAGTCCTACGCAACAGAA